>SNQJ01S0151793.1:11155-25509 GCA_010110895.2 Picea sitchensis
CCCACAGGATAAAGTGTAACCCCTCAAATAGGTCATCCTAATGCCCGGACTAGGGGAATGGGATAGATGGATGGGAGACAAGATGTAAAATGATAATATGGTGGGAACAGACGATGGCTCTTCAAATCCCCCCTGGTGGCTAACCAAAACCTATGGATACGAGCTTGCTAGGGCACCTCGTTAATCCCCTCAACCATGGTCAAGTGGGTTAGTGTAAGATCCAAGCAGTTGTTAGCAATGTAAGGAACCTAATGCATATATCTGAAAGTTATAATGATCAAACATGACACATACCATGATACCTAGACCAATTACCTCATGGAGCAAGAGTCTTCTCCAATGCAAGTCCAAGCCGATGGTGATGGATGTTGTTGCTGCTGACAGGACAAGTCTGATAAATAAGAAGAAGGATGGGCCCTCCAGGGCCATGCTCAGGTCAATCCTGCTCTCGGTACTCCATGTCTAGGACCTGTGGGCCTCGATACATGATCTCCTAGTTATCCCTAGAAATCGGGGATAACAGGTCCCACAAAGTCGAGGGCCCATTTTTCGAAGGGTTCTATCATAACTTGGGCCTGCAAAGGCATTTCATCAAATGACGCAGGTCTTCCTATCCTTTGGAAACTATCACAAATCCTCACATACTTGGCAGCATCTTTGAAAATGCTAGGCCAATAGTAACCCGAATGCAACACCTTATATGATGTATGTTTGTCAGAAAAATGGACACCACATGGTCCATCATGACAACTTCGTAGTATATCAGGTACCTCATCCTCTCGGACACATCTATGAATAATCAAATCAGGACCTGTGTGAAAAAGATCATGACCAACCCAAGAGTAATTAGCACTTTTTGTAATAATTTTCCTCTTTTCATGAGGTGACAGATGAGATGGTAACTTCCTAGTGGCTAGATAGTTTTCCATATCTACAAACCATGGGGTATTAACAGAAAGGGAAAAGAGTTGCTCATTTGGGAAACTATCATCTACAGTGATATCATCATCCTCATTTTTTATTCGAGAAAGAAAGTCAGCTACTACATTATCCTTTCCAGGTCGGTCAAGCACAGTGATATTAAATTCTTGCAATAACAAAAGCCACCTGGTCACTCAGCCATTAGTTATAGGTTTATTCATGAGGAACCTAATGGAAGAATGATCGATATGTACAAATACTTCATAACCTATAATGTAATGAAGAAATTTGTTGATAGCATGAACAACTGCCAAGAATTCCTTCTTGGTGACTGTGTAGTTTAACTCGGAAGGGGACAAGTTCTTGCTTACAAAATAAATGGCATGGGATTGTTGGTCCTCCTTTTTCCCTAATACCTCTCCTATTGCAGTGTCGGAGGCATCAGTGGATATATGAAATAGGAGAGTCCAATTGGGACCTCTAAGAACTGGTGCCACAGACAGCTTATCTTTCAGGGTTTCGAAGGCAGTTTGACACTGCTCAGTCCAAACAAAATCAACATCTTTTATCAATAATCCAAACATAGGTGCAACAATCTTTGTAAAATTTTCAATAAACCGCCGGTAATATCCGACATGTCTAAGAAATATTCTCACCTCTTTCTGAGTCTTGGGGGGTGGAAGTCTAACAATGACCTCAATCTTTGTAGGATTGACTTTTATCCCTTCAGATGAAACATGATGTCCTAGAACCACTCCTTCAGTTAACAACATTTTGCATTTTTCATGACTTAGAGATAGGTTCATTTCCTAGCATCTAATGAGGACTTTTTCTAAGTTGTCTAAGGCTTCTTGGTAAGTGTTTCCATAGACTATGAATTCATCCATGTAGACCTCCACACAATCATGAATAAGATCGACAAATATCCCTAATATTGCTCATTGAAAAGTGGCAGGGATGTTACACAATCCAAATGGTAAGACCCTATAGGCATAGGTGCCCCAAGGACAAGTAAAGGTAGTCTTATCCTGGTCCTCGGGTGCTATAAGAATCTAGTTGTACCCGTTGTACCCATCTAGAAAGGAGAAATACTTCTTTCTAGACAAGGTATCTAGAACCTGGTCAATGAAAGGGAGAGGAAAGTAGTCTTTCAGAGTGGCTTTGTTAAGTTCCCGAAAATCAACACAAATTCTCCATTTCCCCGTCACTTTCTTTGGAACCACTACAAGCGGGAATACCCACTTACTGTCAGAAATGGGATAAATGAATCTGAAATTTAACAACTTTTGGATCTCCTCCTTGACTATATCTTTGAGTGTTGGGTTCATCCTTCTCTGGGATTGCCTAACAGGTGCTACTTCCCCCTGGGTATATATGTGATGGATGCATGTGTCAGGGTGTATACCCTTCATGTCAGTGTATTCCCAAGAAAATGCTCCTGATTTTTCTTTAAGGATATATACTAACTGTTTATGTTGGTCTGTATCTAGCCCAGAGTTTATATGTAAAAATTTCCCTGGACTAATCTCGTAGGGCATAGTATAAGACATGGAAGACTCATCTATTTTGAAAATAAAATATGTCGAAGAAAAAATATATGGGTCTAATTGTTCTTGAAATTATTCCCTAAACATGTACTCAAATTGGGGAAAAGACTGTGGAAAATCCACACATGTGATAGCAGAAATGAATTGGTTTAGCACATTTTCTAGTGTATGCTCCTGAAGTACCCTTGCGTGGTCACTTGGCAATACGGGTTCTTCCCAGTCTTCATTCTTGTATGGACATTCAAGCCACCATATATTCTCCATAATAGGTTGAGTTGGAGGGTAAATGGTGAGCTTCTGGATAGAGAGACCATTTGAGATGGTCATTTCTCCTTCTCTACAGCCAATAAATGCATTGGTTGTGGCTAGCCAAGGTCTTCCCAAAATAACGAGATGGCCTTTGGCAGGATCCTTTGAATGAATGATAAGAAAATCTACGGGGTACTCCCATGAGGCTAAAGTAACCATGATATCATCTAAAATTCCTTCAGGTATAACCCTAGTTTTATCTGCTAATTCCAAAATGGTTGGGGTAGGCCGAAGAAGAGGTTGCAACTATAATTGTTCCAAGGTAGTAGCGGTCATAACATTGATGGCTACCCCTAGATCTATGAGAGTGTTTCCAATGGAGACCTCATTAATGGTTATGGTCACTACGGGGTTTCCTATATTCCCATATTTTGCTAGCTTTGGATGCTCTGATATGTACTCAGAGAGTCCTCTTACCAAATGTATTGTAGGAGGGTCCTTTCACTTCCTACCTGGCTTCTTGATACACAATTCTTTGACTACCTTACTGTAGATTGAAATGTCTTTAATGGCTTGAAGTAGGGGAATTTTGACACAAATATTTTTCAATTCATTCAAAATGTCAAATTCTGGTCGGGTGGTAGGTTTATCAATTACCAATCGGTATGGATAAGGAGGGACCTTCGTAATTTTTGAAGGTTCATTTTGGGAAAGCTTAGGTTCTTGAGTCTTCAGGATAATAACATCTTCCAACCTAGTGTCATCCATGGGTTGTTTGGTGGTTTCTTCTTCTTCTTCTTCCTGGATGACTAGTGAGGGTCTCTGCCTCTCCAGAACTTTTCCCGATCTTAGTTGAATTTCCTGTAATGGAATAGGAGTAATAACATATGTCGGGAAGGCATGCATCTCAACATTGTTAAGAGGTTGAGGGGGCTTATTATTGGGGTTTGGCATTGGCTTTGCTGGTAATAGTGTCGGTCTTGGGGAGCTTGCATTTTGATATTGTAGCGGTTGTTTTTGTGGAATAGGAGGTAAAGGTGGTGTAACAAAATCTGGCAAAAGTTGCAGAGTGTTTGATGAGAATTGAGGATAAGGATGGTTGGACATAGGGATAGGTGGGGCTTGAGGGTTTCCTTGGTTGTGTCCTCCCCTCCATCCTTGAATCCAAGGATGTTGATACTGAGTAGACCAGTTTTTCCAACTGGGTAGGTTCCACTGTTGTTGTTGTTGATAATAGGGTGGAACTTGAGACTGTAGATCTGGGTATGTGGGTTGATTCCTAGGCTTCTATGGCCTCCTAGGTGCATAAGAAAACTCCCCAGGATCTCCACTCCTATAGATGGATAATAAACCAGGCAATGATGGACATTTTTTAGTCACATGGTCTTATGTACAGAAGCCACAAACTGAAATGTTATCTAATGGGAACTCCCTTGAGGAATGTTTCCTCCTACATCATGGGAAATATATGCTCATTGCTGCATTTTCCTCCTCCTGGTTCTTTTTGAGTTTAAGGGTATCCAACTGGGAACCTATTGTGCTTAAGATGTCAGTCTTATTTTTTTCTAAAAGGTTCCCTATCTCTTCTCTTATGATACCACCTGAACTAACTGGTTTTAAGTTTCTATTGTAAGGGTCCCGAACATTCTTCCCTGTTTTGGCTCTACTCCTTGAGTAATTTTTACACATTTCACATATTTCGGCAAATGGTTTATGAGAAATGTCACTTGATGCCATCAGGTTAAGCATCTCTAAATATTCTTCTGAAATTCCCTTAAGGAAAAGAGCCCTAATTTCATCCTCTGGGAGGTCATGGTATTTGGAATTCTGGGAGATATAATCAAATCTTTCCATATAATCTTCAAGGGTCTCATCTTCTAATTGTTGGATTTTAAAGATGTCATTATGAGACTCTTTGGTCTTGTAGTAGTCTTGGTACTTCTTGAGAAATATGTCTTTCATGGCTTCCCAAGACATAATACTAGATTCTCCCAACCCCATGAACCATCTTAGTGCAGAGTCTTTGAGGGTGGCAGGAAAGAGTTTTAATTTATGGGCATCTTGTACGTAGTTGTAGCTCCTACACAAGATGTCAAAATAAAATAGGAAGGTGTCTAGATCTTCATTGTTTTTACCATAAAAGGTAGGCAGTGCTAAGAGAGGAATATTCTTCATGTTGACATTTGGAGTGGTGTCTAAAATCGGAAACCCGAAGGTAGTTTTGGTTTGGTTTCCAGTTTTTTCTTCCTCTCCATGTCTTACATTTTTATGGTCCTCCTGATCATCCATATTGGCTTGGTTTCCAAAAAGAGAGTACCTAGGTGGTGTTATATTTGAAGAAAACAAGGTTTCCCTTTGATGGAAAGGTCTTCCTATGGATTGCATGTCTGGGACTCTACTCGAGTCGATCGAGACTATTGGTGCCAAAGTTTTTGTGTCAATTTGAGAGATAATTACATTGGCTGAACTACCAAACAAAAGATTCACATGTTCAAGGTCTATGATATATTTAAAATTAGGATCTCCTGGTGGTGGTGTAAAAGCAAAGGTTGTATTGTTTGGTTCTTTGGAAGACTCGAGTGGTCTTGCCTCCTATCCTAATATGATTGATGCTTCAATTTCTTGTTCTATAGTGTTCCCTGTGTTAGTCTCTTCAGAGACTATTTTATCTCTTTGAGTTGAGCTAGCTTCTGTTTTTCGGTATCGGTCTGCGGATTTTATAAGCAGAACGTTCCTTCCCCCAAAGAGGTTGGAAGGAACCTTGGTTGAAAGGTCTGATTTTGATTTAATGTATCTACCTTGTGGGTCTCTAGGCCTATTCATAAAAAAAGAAAAAAGAAAAAGAAAAATCAACCATTTGATTCCTAGGTCTATTCATGAAAAATAAAAACAAAAAGAAAAACTACCATTGGGTTTGTGGGAACCTGCTATAGCAGATGTGCAGGTTCTTACCTCTCGTCTTAAAGTTCCCCCACCACCAAACTAATGCTAAGTTCTAGAAATGATCTAATTCCTAACTACTTCTTACATTGAGACAACTTCCCGACAATGGCGCCAAAAAGTGATGGGTGTTCTATATGCACTAAAAACACAGTAAAAACCCTCAATTAAATTTTCAACCCGGGGTAAGTAAACTTAGAGTTGTAGAAAAATATATGCCAAAGGTAGAAGGCTGGTAGGAGTATAATCTAACTAATGAAGGTAGTTATCTAAGGCTAATCTACTCAAGAAAAACTATCTAATGAACAAACCCTACTAAGCAAATTGAAACTAGGTAACCTAAGTACTTTTGGGCCAAGGATCAATGGATAGTTTCTAAGAAAGCAAGTAAAACCCTATGTAAAGCAAACTAGTTCAACAATATGCAATAAGCAACTATCTAAGCATATCAATAAGCAAATGACAAAATCAAACTATTCTAACTTGCTAACCTACATTCAATGAGAAACTACCCTATGAAAGAAAATCAATAAACAAGTAAGCAAAGACACCTATCTAACCTATTAAAGCAAATAGACAAGCAAGCAAAGACACCTAAATAACCTACTAAAGCAAAAGTCAAGTAAACAAAGGCACCTAACTAACCTACTAAAGCAAAAGACAAGTAAGCAAAGGCAACTAACTACTGCAAGTAATCAAAGTAAAGCTTCTCATTGAACAATTATCTAGCCTAAGAGGCAAGTGGGATAAATGCTTAATGCAAAATTTCTAATGCATGAAAGGAAATCTAAGAGGCAATTGGACTAAATGCTCAATGCAAAACTATTTCTAATGCATGAAAGGAAATCTATTTTATTGAAAGCAAGAAGGACCAGCAGCTAACTTTTAATCTATGATAGGCAATCTATTCTTCTAATATATCAAAGACTACAACAGCAATAATACTACCTTTTAAAACTATGAAAGGAAGAAACTATCTCTTCTAAACTATGAAAGCAAGAAACTATATCTATGAAAGAAAGAAAATTGTTCTTTAACCTATGACAATTCAAATACAATGTTGGTGGTTGTGTGAATGTCTTCGGTGTCGGATAATATCTCGATGGAACTTGACAACAAAGGACAATTCCAACGGTATAAGCTCAACACTAATCTCAATGGCAAAATGAAAGGTATGGATTAAACAATCCAATGAGAGTTTAGCAATGACAAAAATAATGTTAAATACCCTGCATATTCATGTATAAACCATCAACAACATAATGAGATCATAATTATTTAACTAAGAAATTTAATTGCATTTTAATTCTAGGAAAGGAAATTGCATAAAATAAAACTATGTTATGTCTACTCTAACCATTCAAACTACAATAAGGAAATAATTGAAAACAGAAATTAAACTATGAAAGTAAATTAGCAATCTATATTAACCAACAACTAATTAAATGAAATCTATATAAAATTGAAGCAAGCAAGCTATAACTAAAAACTGGAACTAATTCTATCCATCCATCAAATCCATGTCAAAGAAAACCCAAATCAAACTATGTTCTATTATAATTAAACTATGTTTTAAACTAGACTATAAAATCATAAATCAAGCATGATCTAACAACTAAATGCATATGGGGTTAGTATAGAGACTTGCAAGTTTTCTCCTAATCTACGAAATCAAAGCATGCTAATACATATCATCATCCTAACCTACAAAGAGAATCAAAAACAATTAAGCTACAGCAAACTAGTTAGCACAAGAAAAATATGCATGTACAGAAAATAAAAGAGAGCAATTAAATTAGGAAGTGCATAAATAAACATGAAGATGGTTACCAGACTACTGGTGGGCCCCCTAGCAAGTCATGGTCACTCTCTAAATTCACACCACGAGCTTAACAAGATGAATTCGCCATTAAAACTTGAAAACGCAGTTCTGGCATAATTATGGCAATGTAAAAACTCAAAAATAGAGAAAAACGAGTTTGTCTCCAATACGCTGGTTCTTCTACTTGGTTAACAATCTTCTGACCATCCTAGTGATATTTATAAGCTTACAGACCAAGTGGTCGACCACAGGAGGTTCGAACCACTTCTAAATTCGGCAAATTACAATAAATGATGCCCTAACTGATAAAATGGAGCGAACCAATAATCGTCATCTTTGGACAACTGAAACTGAGTTGTCTGGAGCTCAATAGCTAGAGGGGGCAAGGAAAAACAAAACCCACGTGCTCAATTTTCCCGTCACTGGTCGCTGATACCTTAACCGCCGAGTCACCCTACATTTTTTTGCAATACGCAGTGCTGGACAGAGTGTCGGATCGAGTGCCGAAACGAGTGTCAAAATGTGTGTCAGATCAAGTGTCGGAACTAGAAAAGTAGTGTGTTTTTTCCCTGTAACACCACAAAACGTGAATTATCTCTTAGAAATCATAAAACATGATGAATTATACTTGATTCAATCATTAAACATGAATTACACGTACCTTATGGCGATCATACCATTTTATCATAAAATTATTCAAAACCTCCTTTAAAAGATGAAAAACACATATGTACATGTTGAAAAAGTGTATAATATTCATCATAAAAATGATCATTTCTCGGGCCCAACAATTTCTTAGGTGTCTTGAATCCCACTTGTGGTCCTCAATGTCAATCATCTTTTCCTCCACAGGGTCAAATCAGTTACCCTCCTCAGGGTCAACCCGGATACCCTCCTCAGGGCCAACCCGGATACCCTCTTCATGGTCAACCTAGATACCCTCCTTAGGGTCAAACCGGTTACCCTCCTTAGGGTCAAACTAGTTACCCTCCTCAGGGACAAACTGGTAATCCTCTCCAAGGTCAAACTAGTTATCCCCCCTTGGGATACATTATTTATCCTTCCCGACGCCAAATGGGTTTTCCTTCTCCTTTTACACAAATTCCTCAACAAATGAATCATAATTTTGTTGGCCAAAATCCACAACAACCACATATGGGAGGAACTTATGGATACAACTTTACACCACAACCAATTTATGATTCTACTGGTGTCCCTATGCCTCACTAGTATCATCCTCAAATTAATCAACAACTACCCTTCTTAGCAACTTTAGACCTACCGGATCTGTCAAGATTGACAATCGATCACATATTGCACTTCCCTTTCTCGCCAATAATTCTCTCCAAGTTACCATCTAATATTCCAAAATTTGATGGTAAACCTGGAGAATACCCAAATAACCATGTCATGACATTTCATCTTTTGCATCCATCAAACTCACTGATGGATTTTTCCAGTGTTCTCTTATGGGATCAATAGAAAAATGGTTCATTGAGTTACAACACGGATCTTTTCAAGACTTCAATTTGCTTTCCATGGATTTCCTCACCCATTTTCAGTTGCAAATTAGATACAAAATCATAGCAGAACTTTTAACCTCCCTTCATCAGACTAAGTCTGTCCATATTTCTGATCATATTCATGAGTGGAGATGATGGCGATGGTTGATCAAAGCCACCATCCTCGAGCATTTTTTGGTTGAATGATTCACAAAATCCCTATTACCTCTTATTGCTCGTGATGTATCCATGGGAGGTGTATTTGCAGAAGAGGAAGCTATTACTCATGCCCAATACCTAGATCTAGTTTATTCCCAATCCGGTACTTTGTACAAACTAATCCCAAACTCTTTGTGTACATCAATTGATCCATCAAAACCATCCTCTACCGCTCATTCAAATGGTGTTATCAGCTCCGTCAAAATGCAACCTGTCTCATTTAGTATATGCCTCGCCTACAGTGCAGACTTCTATCTCATCAAATTCCACCCCCACTAAAGTTTCTGAAGTAGATGTAGTTCACTCTACTTCACCATCACAATCTAGGGGGGGGGAACAAAACTAAGAATAAATCCAAGAAAAATTATAATCAAATAGAAAATACAAAAACACAAGCACCACCACCCCACTGTTGAAAAGAAACCACAGTGAAAACTAAAATTTCCTTGTCTCATATGTGCTAAAGATCATTACACAAGAGACTGTCCCCACAGGGAAGAGGTATCAAAATTATTTAAAGGGAATTCCCAGCCCATTATTTTGACACATCCTTTTCCACAACAACATTCACTAGTTGCACAAAATCTTGCACCTCCACAAGGAGGCAACCCAGTTCATATTACTAATGAGGATTCTTCCTCAAGTGCACATATTTATATGTTTTATGGTGTAGATTTGACCACTAGAAATACGACATATGACACACCTCCAAGAAAACCCGGTAAGGAAAGCGTAACTAATGTAACTGTGACTTATCCACCTTCCACTTTAGTTACCCTTCCATCTGGACCTCTCCATATTGAGAAACCTAATTTTGAATCTATCTTATGTCCACCCAAGAGCATTATCCGAAATTCAACATTTAATCATAACTCTCATGCTGCCCAAAACTACAACTTTGTTGAATATTTGGAACAAGCACCTTGTGCAATGTTGACTCTCGAAGTTCTACAACACTGCCCCAACTAACATAGGACTCTCTTGGCAGCCATTGGAACTATAGATATCGAGTCATCGAATAATATCATGTTTAACCTGGACAATTATAAATCGAGACTCTCTCACCAACTTGTGTTTCAAATTCATGTTATTGTTCACAATCAACATATTCATTGCACTATATTGTATGAGGGGCCATCAACATGTGTCATGTCCTTAGCCTGTTGGAAAGGACTTAAATTCCTTGGTCTTAATCAATCTCCCACCATGTTAAAACAATTTCATGGATGAGTTTTTAGACCTCATGGACTGTTACAATATTAGTCATTCAATTGGGGAGTAAAACTATCTTCGTCAATGTGGAAGTAGTCGACACTCCTTTATATTATAAGTTATTGCTCGAAATAAGTTGGTTTTATGCTATGACTATTGTGGCCTCTTCGGTTGTTTTATGTGTTCATTTACCTCATCAAGGAAAAATCATTACCATCATTCAGTTAGATTATTATACACATGATGCTCGCAATCAAACAACCAACAATATTCCATTTTGGGGGGACTCAAATGTCACTTATCAGAGTGTAGGGGTAGGTTTGTTGAAATATTCATCGCTCAGGGGAACTTTCCCTTCACTCGTTCCTCATATTTCACAGCATATTTCCACCATTACATGATTTCGACCATGGTACATCAATCCCTCAAATCATCTGATCCTTGGACTGTACCTATTCCTTTAGAATTAGATACACTAGGTAACACTATTCCACTTATTCATGTTAAGGCCGAATACGATGCCATTCAATATGCCTCTCCTTCACCTGATGACCAACATCTGTTGGCATCTAATTCTTATTCATTACCATCTTGGTTAGATTCCTTATCCTTGACCTTTGATTACATCCTACAAAATTTTCCATTAAATGAATTCATTATGGATATGCTTAGTATCGAAGAGTCACCATGGGATGATAACCACCATCGCTCATATTTTCTTCCCAGTCTGGATGAAATCGAGAAATATGTTTCATCTATATTTCCAACCGATATTGTCAATGATCCCCAATATACGATAATCACTTAGGATAAAATCTCTGAGGAAAATTTGGGAAACATATCACAAACCATTAGTGTTGACATATCTGCAAAAGAAGGTGTTGTGGAAAACATATAACTAGGTGTGAATTGTTCGACTGAAGAGATTGAAAATTACATAGCCTTGTTTAAATAATTTCATGACATTTTCTCATGTAACTATGAAGAAATATCGTGGATCGACCCTTTGATCATTGTGCATGGAATAAAAACTTACCCTAGAGTTAAATCTGTAAGACAGAAACTTCTCCCTATTCATCCCAAGAAAACTGCAACAATCAAGGAAGAAGTAGAAAAGTTACTGAAATCTGGTTTTATTTATCCCATACATGTAACGGAATGGATTTCCAACATCATTGTAGTCACCAAGAAACAAGGGACAATTCGCGTTTGTTTTGACTATAGGGATCTCAATAAGGATTGTCCAAAAGACAATTACCCTACGCCCTTCATCAACCAAATTTTCGATAATTGCGTCGAAAGCATCATTTTCTCTTTTATGGATGGCTTCTCTGGCTATAACCAGATCAATGTTTTACCCACTGATAAACACAAAACAACCTTCAACTACCCATGGGGGACTTTCAAATATCGTAAATTACCTTTTGGCCTTAAAAATGTTAGAGCCACTTTCCAGCGGGCTATGACGTACTCTTTCCACAATATCAAACATATTGTTGAACCCTATCTCGATGACTTTCCATCTCATTCATCACATTGAAAAGACCACATTGATCATGTAAGAGTGATATTTCTTAGGTGTAGACATTACAACATATGTTTGAACCCCAACAAATTCATTTTTGTTGTTGAATCAGGGAGACTCCTAGGCTTCATCATCTAAAAATATGGGATTAGGGTGGATCCCTTAAAAGTGAAAGTTATCCTCGCTTTACCTCCTCCAAACAATATTACACAACTTCAAAGTTTGCAAGGGAAGGAAAATTTTCTACGTTGTTTTATCTGTCATTACACCAAAATCACAAAAGGATTCATGATATTGATGTGAAAGGATGCCCCTTTCATCTGGGATGTATTTTCTTAACTCTCATTTGATGATCTCAAACATGCTTTAACAAACACCCCACTATTACATCTCCCCAACTATGTGAGAGATTACATCCTTTATTTGGCTTCCTATGCTTCCACCATCGCCATGGTGTTAGTACAAGAGGATGATGACAGTGAATAACATGTGATCTATTATTTAAGTAAGAACCTTCCAGACCCTAAACTTTGTTATTCACATGTTGAAAAGTTGACTTTGGCGGTAGTCATTGTTGTTCAAATATTCAGACACTACATATTACTTCACACTACCACGGTCGTTGTTGAATCGAACCCCATGTACTACATCTTGACTCTTCAAGTACTTGGGGGGAAATATTCAAAATGGGTCATCATTCTTCAAGAATTCAATCTCAAGTTCACCAAATCCAAGTTCCCATACTGATGAGGAAATTGAGCCCAGTGATTCCCTTCCATATGAGTCATTGTTCCTTATTAGTATGTCTTACCCATGGTATGGAGACATTATTTTATATCTCCAAACCCAACACTTCCAGCCAGGTATTTTGCATTATGAACAACATCGTATTAGAAACCATTCAAAGTAATACCTTATTGTTGGAAACACTTTGTATCGCTGTGGTATTGACACTGTCCTCTCACGTTGTTTGAACCGTGAAGAGGATGAGCATGTTTTAAATGACTATCACCTTGGAGCTTGTGGCAGTCATCTCTTAGGGATGGCTATAGCCTAAAAAATCTTATGTGTCGGTTTTTTTTTGCCCTCAATAATCAAAGACTGCATTGAGGCCATTAAAAAACTCCCACCCTATAGAATCTTTCAGAAGAAAGCATGTACCCACCCAGCTCCACTCCATCCAATTTTCGTCGTCGACCCCTTTGCTAAATGGGGCATTGATTTTGTGCAATGTAAGCCTACCTCAGTTGGGGGGCATGGTTATATTATCGCCACAGTCGATTATTTCACTAAATGGGTTGAGGGTATTCCTACATTTCTTAATGTTGGCCGAACTGCAACACTTTTCTTGTTTAACCACATCATCGCTCGATTCATCATCCCACAATATATCGTAAGTGATCACGGATCCCATTTCTAGAATCAGACGATGAGTGAATTTCACACCAAGTTGGGTTTTCGTCATGAAAAGTCATCCCCTTACTATCCTCGATACAATGGACAAGTTGAAGCCATCAACAAATTCCTAAAGACCATGCTTCAATGCATGGTGGGGGTGAACAAAACCACTTAGCATTTGTAACTCTTCTCAGCACTCTGTTCCTATCAGACTTCAGTTAAAACCACCATTGGATTCACACCTTTCCAGTTGGTATATGGGTTGGAAGCGATGTTGTCGATTGAATGCAAAATTCCATCTCTAAAACTAATCGTAGATCTCATGCCCCACACTTCTACCGAAGAAGAACGCTTCTTTTACCTAGAAAAGTTAGATGAAACCCTTCGTGATGGTTCTCTCATTAACGAGACTTATCAAAAGTGCATCAAAACCCAATATGATAAATATGTCCAACCTCACATATTTGCAGAAGGAGATCTAGTCCTGGTCTACAACCAGGACCATAATAAACTTAGAGCGGGAAAATTGGAACCTATGTGGCATGCACCTTACATCATAAAATGTGTGTTACAAAAAGGTTCCTATGAACTAATCAATTATGATGGAATCCTTCTTGGTGATCCTCACAATAGGCTCTACCTGAAAAAATACTACGCTTAGAAAATATTGCATATGTGCTTTGTACATTAGTGTACCATATGTTTTGGTTTGGTGTGTTTATACTTTTTCTTGAACAAGTTTTGTAATATCCTTAGCTTCTTATACCATTATTTATGCTTGAATGCACAGATTTCATCATCTTTCCCAATATATTTTGGATTTTCATACGGCGCTAGCCGACATACCCAGAACTTAGCCTCTGCATCTTAGACCATATTGTTGGATCATGTTGTCATTGATGCCAATGGTTTGATTGATTGATGTCAAATGATTGATTGATGTCAAAGGATTGATTGATTGATGATTGATGTAATATAATATGTATTGTCCTTGATGAGAATGCATAGATGAAGATGGA
>SNQJ01S0151794.1:4400-27421 GCA_010110895.2 Picea sitchensis
ATAGTGGTTCCATCATTCTACTTCTACTTCAGGGTGGCAGGACGAGGCAAGGACAGGTGATTGTAGCCGGAGAACATAGGGGGTTGTAGCCTCCTTCAGGTTGTAGCCTGAGAATCTAGGGGGTTGGAGCCTCCTTCCAGTTGCAGCTAGAAAATAAAGGAAGTTGGTGCTTCCAATGAATGTAATTATTCAAGACATATAAGAAAAAACATTATGTGGTTTTCTCCTAATTTGGGTTTCCACGTAAAACACTAGTGTATTGTGTATGTGTGTGATTGTTCTTTTCTTATTTCTCATTATTGGATAATAATACTACTTTGATATAACACTTGGATCAGTTTGGATAAAAAGGATTATAATTGCACTATTACTGATTCACCCCCCCTCTCATTAATCCAACATCAGCCACATGGGTATGAGGTCAAAGGGAAGAATAATTTGGTATGCATGTTGAATAAGAGCTTGTATGGCCTAAATAAAGCTCCAAGGCAGTGGTATTTGAAGTTTGACAAGTTCATGACAGAACAAGGTTATAGTAGATTCCACTCTGATCACTGTGTTTATTTTAAAAAGCTAGAAAATGGAAGCTATATTATCTTGCTATTGTATGTAGATGACATGTTTGTTACAGGGTCTAATATGCAGGATATAAATGTGCTCAAGAAGAAATTAGCTAATTCATTTGTGATTAAGGATTTGGGTTCCACATAGAAAATCCTTGATACGAGAATGACAAGAGATGGGAAAAATCGCAAATTAACATTGTCTCAGGGTGAGTAAATAGAGAAGGTGTTGGAGAGGTTTAGAATGCATAATGCAAAACCACTTAGTACACCTTTGGCCAGCCATTTCAAATTAACTCAAGAAATGTGTCCCAAGACACGGGAGGAGATTGAATACATGTCCAAGGTCCCTTATTCATCACCAGTTGGTAGCTTGATGTAAGTGATGGTTTACACAAGACCAGATATTGAACATGCAGTGGGAGTATTAAGAAGGTATATGAACAATCCAGGTAAAGAACATTGGGAGGCAGTAAAGTGGATTCTCGGGTATTTGAGAGGTATTGCTACTCATGCATTATGTTTTGAAGGTTAAGACATTGTTCTACATGGATATGTTGATTCATATATGGCAGGTGATAAAGATAGCAGGAGGAACACCATAGGGTACGTTTTTACTATAGGTGGAACAACAGTAAGTTGGATTTTCAAACTGCAAAAGGTTGTTGCACTTTCAATAATAGAGGAAGAGTATGTTGTTACTATAGAGGCTAGTAAAGAGATTATTTGGTTACATAGGTTTATGGAGGAATTAGGAAAGAAGTAGGAGAATAGAAGGTTGTACTATGATAGTGAGAGTGTCATTCATCTTGCAAAGAAATCAACATTCCATTCGAAGACTAAGCATATACAACTCAGGTACCATTTCATATGATACGTCTTGGAAGATGGACATTTGAATTTGGAAAAGATACACACTAGCCAGAATCTTGCAGACATGTTAACTAAGGGAGTAACCAGGGAGAAACTAAGTTCCTTCTCATTTTCAGTTGGTCTTCAAGCATGAATATGAAGATGAGAAATTTTCCAAGTCCAAGAAGTTTCATAGTCCAACAGATACAACAACAATGGATTTGTTGAGATCAGTCTCCAGGTGGGAGATTGTTGATTGTGGAGCCTGATTATCTTCCTGATTTAGAGCTCTTTGTTTTCAACCATGTTTATACCCCATGAAGAATTTACACCCCGGAATAATGTACACTCCTCCACGTGGGGGAGTGTAGAGGTGGGTTATCCCCTCTGTGGGGTCTGGGGGCAAGCGGGCCCTCGACAAGGGTTCAGGGGTGAAGCCCCCGAAGAAAAAATTTCTTTGTAAATGTATATTGTAAGTTCATAGTAAATCTGGACCATTCATTATAAGGTCACATATTTGACGGTAGAAGTTATGTTAGGGTTTTTTTCCCTAGAAGGCAACCCTCTTTTGGGAAATGTATTGCGGCTATGCATTATTGTGAATATTGTATTTTGAGTGAGGAGACTATGAGAGAAAGAAGAGGAAGTTACAATGGGTGTGTTGTAGGTTGTATCCCTTCCATTGTTGGATAATAATAATAAAGGAAGGACCTAGAAATTTCTCTAGTGGGTGTAGCCCACACTGGGTGAACCACGTATATCTGTGTCTTTGTTGTATTGTGTATCTTTTGTGTTTTATTTCTGCATTTGTTTTATTTTATTGCTCCGTGATCTTGTTTTTCTAACACCAGTTAGCAACTCCACTAGATCCCAAGCCTCATTATTATCCAAGGCTGCTATTTCTTCATCCATGGCCTTTTTCCAGAGCTTTCCATCCTTTGAATCTAATGCCTCCCTGACAGTTCTAGGATCATCATCAGTAATAGGCAAAGCAAAATTTGAACGGAAATCATATGGAATATACCTTTCTCGTAGTCTTCTTTCTCGAACCGATCTCCTCAATACTTGAGTATGAGGATCTTGTTCTTCTGTAGAGTCTGATTCATCATCCTTTAAATCAAATTCTATTTTATCTGGTTCTTCCTTACTTGGTAGGACTTCCTTTTTAACAACATCCTTCATTTCTCTAAATACCACATTTTGGCTATACACAACCTTCTTAGTTTCTGGGTTCCAAAGCTTATAACCTTTGAGACCATATTTATACCCAATAAATATACACTTTTCAACCTTCTTATCTAGCTTACTCATATTTTCCTTTGGAACATGAACATAGGCCTCACAGCCAAATACCTTGAGATGTGTGAGAGAAGTTTTCTTACCAGTCCATACCTCTTGTGGAGTCTTTTCATCCAACGTTGATGAGGGTGATCTGTTGACCAGGTAACATGCAGTACCTAATGCCTCTACCTAGAATTCTTTCCCTAACTCAGGACCATTGAGCATGCACCTTGTTTTTTCCATCAGTGTCTTATTCATCCTTTCTACAACTTTATTATGTTGAGGTGTATATGGAGTATTTTTCTGCCTTGCTATACCGCATTTCTTATAGAATTATTCAAATTCATTCCCGCAAAACTCTCCACCATTATTTGTCCTCAAGACCTTAATTCTTTTCTTTGTTTGATTCTCAACAAGAGCCTTAAACTCTTTAAACCTGTCAAAGACTTCAGATTTCTTCCTGGGGAAATATATCCAAGTATTCCTCGAGAAGTCATTTATAAATGAGACATAGTACACAGATTTTCCCAATGATGAAATTGACACGGGTCCAAACACATCATTGTGAACTAACTGTAAAATTTATTTTTCCCTCATTGCACTAGAGGGGAATTTTACCCGATTATGCTTCCCATATACAAAATGTTCACAAAAATCAAAATCTAGAGAGCAGTTAGACATACCTTCAACCATACCTTTACCGTGTAGTAGTCGAAGACCCTTCTCTCCGATATGCCCTAGTCTTTGATGCCACGACATAACATTTTCTCTAGATAATGTAGGATTTCTTTCTTCTTCAAATCCAATATCAGAAACAATGGAACTATTACACCCATCACTAATAGTGTTTCCTTGCATCTTATAAAGAGTTCCAAACTGAAATCCCTTCAACAACACCATTTCTCCTCGAACCATCCTGTAGGTTTCCTTTTCAAATATTATTTTTACCCCTGCATCATCCATTTTACTTACAGAAATCAAATTTCTGGCCAAACCTGGGATGTGCAGAACACCAGGTAGTGTTATAATCCTTCCATCTATGACCCTTAACTTGACTTTTCCTCATCCTATGATTATGGTTTTCAATTCATCACCTAGGAAAACATTACCTCCATCATATCTTTCATATTCACGGAACCACTCCTTGTGGGGAGTCATATGAAAGGATGCACCTGAGTCAACCAACCATGCCTCATGATCTGCATGTGTGCTTGAAGAAGCCAAGTACACATCCCCTCCTTCTTCCTTGGAGGTCTTTTCTTCTGTAGAAGGAGCTTCTTTAGATCCCCTCTTTTTCTCAATTTTGGATCTACACTGCTTCTTGTAGTGCCCTTCTTTTCCACATATCCATCATACCTTTACAAAATTTCTGAGAGATTTAGATCTACCCTTAGACTTAGATCTTCCACTTAAGGACTTAGATATGTTTCTTTCTTGGGAGCATCCTCCTACAAATAATGCATATGTGCTCTATCCTTCCATGTTCTTCTGTCTCATCTCCTCCAATAACAAGGATGAGAGAACTTCATCAAACTTCAAGGTAGTTTTATTACTACATATGGCCACAACCAGACTATCCCATGAGTATGGTAAAGAGAACAGTAAAATGATACACTTATTTGCATCTGAAATTTTAATCTCAACAAATACTAACTGACTTACCACGGTATTGAAGGTGTTCAAATGCTCTACCACCAAGTCTCCATCTCTCATCCTCAGGTTATACATCTTCTTTCTTAGGAAAAGTTTATTTACTAGGGACTTAGACTGATACAACTTCCCCAACCTATCCCATAAATATTTGGTTGTAGCTTCCTCTGACACATTCAATAATACTGAATCTGAGAGACACAGTCGGATTGTTCTCTTCGCCTTCTGATCCAAATTTTTCTAGTCATCTGTTGAAGTTACTTTAGGTGCAGTACTTGGATCCACCATGATCCACTGATCTCTATCCACCAACGGATCTTCCATCTTGAGATTCCACAGCTCAAAACTTTGCCCATTAAACTTCTCGATCTCTATTTTCGTACTACTCGCCATTTCTTTTCACATGAAAAATTAATACCACGGATCTCCCACTGTAACAAGGCTTATCACAATCCTGAGCCAAACCCTTGACCACAAAGGCATCCCCCTGAAGCCTACAAAACTCTGATACCAAATGTAGATTTTAACCTTGTACAATATTTTACTACAAATAGATTTTCAATAAAAGAACATAAAAGATACAATGGAAAAAACACACATTACACAGAGATTTTTCCCCTGGAAACCCAAACCGGGAAAACCATCATATTCTATATTCATTCATAGAGATACATTGTTTACAATACCATATACTTATAGGATCCAGTGGCATCCAAAACCCTAACCCAATAACTTGGATTAATCAACAACCCTAATTCCTTAACTGGAAATAGAAAACCATCAACAAAAACCATGTGCCAAAAAACCACCCAACAATGGACATGAAAAACGAGGAAAAAATGAGACACATTTCCCGAGGCAAAATAAATTCTCGAGGGCACTGTCACCCCCCTGCGACCCCCCTCAAACCCCCTGTGTGCCTGGTGCAACGTAGAAAACACTAGGACTAGTCGTGCAAAGAATATAACACATACCCAACAACCTTGATAAGGAAGGGAACTCAAGGACGATGCAAGTTATTCCAAGGCCTATATCTCTTAAAGATATTTGAACATTGTAGTTGAAAATAAGTTTTAGAAAAGGGTGTTAGATATATGCAACCCATATGGAAGAGCCAAAAAATGATAAGGAGTCGAGTCTTGAAGATTATCCAGTCTTGAAGGAATATGAATATGTGTTTGGGGAATTTCCAGGATTTCCACCAAAGAGAGGTATCGACTTCTCTATTGGCATAATTCTTAGATATGCCCCAGTGTCCAAAACACCCTACAAAATGAGCACATCAGAGCTAAAAGAGTTGTAGATGCAGCTAGAAGAATTATTGAAGGGGTACATATACCCAAGTGTTTCACCTTGGGGTGCCCCGGTACTCTTTGTGAAGAAAAACGATGGAACTCTGAGGTTGTGTGTCGACTTCAGACAACTTAATAAGGTTATTGTAAAGAACTAGTACCCTCTACTAGTGATTGATGATGTTTTTGATCAACTAAAAGGAGAAAAGATATTTTCCAAGATTGACTTGAGATTGGGTTATCACCAAGTAAGAATCAGAGAAGAAGACACCAACATGATAACATGCAGCACACGATATGGTCATTATGAGTTCGTGGTGGTGCCATTTGGCTTGACAAATGCACCAATTAATTTTATGCGTCTAATGGATGGAGTGTTTAGAGATTGCCTAGACAAATTAGTCATTATCTTCTTGGATGATATTATTATCTACTCCAAGACAGAGGGAGAGCATGAGAAACATTTGAAGATGGTACTTCAAGTGTTGCGAGAGAACCAATTGTCTGCTAAGTTAAACAAGTGCACTTTCTATCAAAGGAAAATCCATTATTTGGGTTATATCATCTCAGAGGAGGGCATAGCAGTGGACCCTGGAAAGATTGAAGCAATCAAAAGTTGGCCAATAACGAAGAATATTTCAGATGTGAGATATGTTATGGGTTTAGTTGGTTACTATAGGAGATTCATCATGGTTTTCTNGCACACCCAATAAGATCCTTACAAAAGAAAGGAATGAAATTTGAATGAACTACCAAGTGTGAGGAGTGTTTCCAACATTTGAAGGAATTATTGACCAATGCACCTATTCTAAAGGTTGCAGATCCAAATGAGGATTTTTTTGTGTGCACAAATGCATGCAAGGAAGGGCTTGGTGGAGTCCTTACACAAAATGGGCATGTCATATGTTATGAGTCAAGGAAGCTTAAAGAACATGAAATAAATTATGTTACCCATGACTTAGAGTTGGTATCCATAGTTCATGCCTTAAAAATGTGGAGGGGTTATCTCATGGGAAAAAAAACTGAGTTGAAGATAGATCATAGTGGTATGAAACATTTGTTTGAGCAACCCGCACTAAATTCCAAACAAACTAGATGGTTGGAATTTCTCAACGAATATGATTTTGACATCAAACACATCAAGGAAAAATAGAATAAAGTGGTTGATGCACTCAATAGAAGGGTGCATGAAATGCATGCTACAACCATAAGCATGTACAATTCATATTGAAAAATAATAATTTATAAGTTGTAGCATCAAATTAACATTATGTACAAGTTAAAGAAAGTTTATAGCAGAGCAATGTACAATAGAAAGGTAAAGATTACAAGATGGAAGAATATGGAATTCTCTTGTACATGAAAAGAGTTTATGTTCCTAATTATATGGAATTGAGAAATTTGGTTTTAAAAGAGATGCACAACGTACCATATGTTGGACATCCAGGATACCAGAAGACAATTGCAACATAAAAATCCAGTATTTTTAGCTTGGAACGAAGAAGGATGTGGTGGATTACATATCCAGGTGCATGGAATGTTAGAAATTGAAGAATGAACATAGGAATCCAACATGATAATTACAATCATATCCCATTCCTGAATGGAAATGGGAGGTAGTTACAATATATTTTATCACCAAGTTGCCAAAAATAGCAAGGCATCATGACTCCATCATGATAGTGGTGGACAAGTTTATAAAGGCTTCACATTTTACACTGATAAAAACAACTCACACTAAAACCAATATTGCAGAGATTTACATGAAGGAAATTGCTAGGCTACATAGTGTACCTAAGGTAGTAATGTCAGATAGAGATCCCGAGTTCACTTCTAATTTTTGTAAGGGGTTGTTTAAGGGACTTGGGACTAATTATAATTTCAGCACATCATATCATCCAAAGTCAGATGGGAAGACAGAGAGAATTGACTGAATAATTGAAGACATATTGAGGATATATGTAATGGACAAGCCTTCCAAGTAAGAAGACTAACTTCATCTAGTTGATTCTGCTTATAATAATGGGTACCGGGAATCGTTGAAGATGATCCCATTTGAAGCCTTGTATGGAAGGAAATGTAATACACTAGTACATTGGGACAACCCAGTGGAATTATAGTTATTGGGACAAAATTGTTAAGGAAAATGGAAGAGTAAATGGTAAATATCAAGCATAATTTAGAGGTTGCACAGGAAAGGAAAAATAGTTATGTTGATAATGTTGGATTACTGAGAGGGGGGGTGAATTAGTAATAGATAAATTTAATCCTTGTTAACCATAAAATGCAAGTGTTATATCAATGTAGCATTATCATTCAATAGTTGCAGAGTAAATAAAAAATGAACAAATGAGCAATCATATACATACACAGTACACTAGTGTTTTTACGTGGAAACCCAAAGCTGGAGAAAACCATGAAATTCTTTTTATTATATGTCTTTAAGAATTACATTCATTGGAAGCACCAACTTCCTTTGTTTTCTAGCTGCAACTGGAAGGAGGCTCCAACCCCTTATTTTCAGGCTACAACCTAAGGGAAGATTGTTGGCACAAGGGTAGACCCAGGGTTCGACACTACAAGAGCGCACCAACAAAACCCTAACTATCGGCCCTTTCGGCAACACCTGCGAAGCAAGTGAAGTCTCACTCGAGGTAGAGGCAGGGGTAGTTGCAGGACTCAAGTGTCTGCAACCTTAGCTAGGACACAGATGTGTGATTATACTACTTAATAAACCATTCAGCACCTTTAGTTCCTTAACATGCAATCATTATCTACTTTGTTGGTAAAACAGAGCTTCACATCGTCACGGAGATATTAACCTACTTAATCACTTAGCATCAACAGATTATTTAGATCCAACAGATCAAGCACTTAGCACATACATATAGGTCATAACTAACTTTCTCACATATAATAAGCACCAAGCATGAATAGATCTATCTATCAAAGAACTTAGCATATAACATATGAACACATAAAGATAAGGCACAAAGAAAGATGACACAGTGTTTACGTGTTTCACCCCCACCCTAGGGCTACATCCACCAACTCTTCTCCTTTATTATCTCAGTCAAGTAGTTACAACACAGAGCCTCAACAATCCTTACTCCACACTGGATAGAAGATCTGTACAGCTCGCTAGATCCTTCTTCATGCGTTACAACACTAAGTCTTTCTCTATCTGTCACAACCACTTGCACTCAACTCCGCAAGCCTCTTACAATCATGCACAAAGCATCCAAACCCATAGTTGCACTTAGCATACATCCATATCACTTAGGTCTAGCACTTAGCCCTTCATCTCTATTACTATATTTCTAGCCTAGGCATCTATTTATACACAAAATAGGCCTAAACATGGGTAAATCCATGGGCTGACATCCCTTTCCCGTTACATATTCCCAAAAACCCAAAAAGGGGCCCAAAAGGGGGTCGAGATCCCTCGATCTCTACTTCATCTTGGGCTCCTCCTTCGACAGGTTGTCGAAGTACCAAAATAGGTCAACATGACCAAGAAACTCCCAAAACTTGGTCAAGGGCCAACAGGCCCCCAACACTCACCTGTGACTCGTCTCGAGTCACTCCAGCCTGACCAATTCTGCCTTAAGCGCCTCAAGCTTGGCTCGAGCTTCTTCGACTTGCTGCTTTGTTGTAGCCTCTTACTTGGTGAACTCCTAGATCAGTGTGTCACTCACCATTCCTTCCAGGTGCTGCTCTGATGTGAGGATGATCTATTCAAGATCTGCTCCTTAGCTCTTGATATCTGTGAATAATAGGCATGCATGATCTTTCACAGGTTGAAGTCATTGAGTGACGTCCATCACTTTACTTTTAGGCATATGAACCTGATGTTGGGTTGTGCGCTGTTCATGAATTCTCTTCATCCTATCTACAGCTGACAAGGATTTTAGTTATACCTGTAGCGCATCCACATGTTGTTTTACTTCTTGGAGTTGTGACTCCAGCATTTGCAATTATGGATTCTCTGTAAGGTTCTCATATGTCTGGGCACTATGGTTTCTTAGCTTCTTTAACTCCAAGGCAAGAGATCTTAATCTGCCAACTACACTACGAGCAGTTGCTTCTTGCTAGTCTCTTATCTCCTAAGGTGTTTTGGGTACAGTGTGGAACTCTAGATCTGCTCCAAGTGTAGCTTATGGATTACCTCTTCCATTTGTGCCACCTGCTATGGAACTTGTTCCTCGGTCTGAAATTCAACGATTGTCACAGAGAAAAGTTCTATGTTGACCCTTTCCCTAACTTCAAGTTGCTCGGCGAGCAAATGTTCCTTTTATTTATGCAAATGGGATTTTTCTTCATCAAACTTCTCTTGCATAACACTCTTTTCTGGTTCTGCATTGCTGTGTTTTTCTAGAATATCTCCCTGTGCTTGTGCCAAATCCTGGGTGGCTTGTGTTGTCTCCTCTTGTTCTCATCGAAGGCGAGCTTTGACCATATCAACAATCCAATGGAGTTGAGCTGGCTCATCTCCCATTTATGGTGTTCCTGCCATCAGGGGCGTAGTGGATACTGCACGGATGGACTATAGTGCCTGCTGCACTTCTTGAAGTTCAGCCTTGATGTGACTGAATACCTCCTCCTGCTTGGCTTCCTGCTTTTTTGCTATCTCTATCGAGGCATCGTTCAATCCAGGGACAATGAAGTCGAATTCATCTGAGGTTAAGGTGGTCTCAAACTTGGTTCTGGTGGCTTTCATTTTCTTCCTTGAAGAAGGTTTCAGAGGGGAAACCTTCCTTTTATTCGATGGATCCTCCTCATTTCTTGGCAGTGTAACCTCGCCTTTCTTCTATTCAAGATCTGTACCATCTACCTCATCATTATTACCTCCATGCTTCAGTTAGATAGAATTCGTCTTTGCTGAGGTACTATTGATGTCTTGAGCCTCATCCTTCTTCTTTGTCTAGCTCGGCCAGGGTGTATCCTTCACTCTTTCTGGGTTGTCTACATCAGACATCTCTGTGGGGTCTGCTGGAACAAGGATGTCCACCGAACATTCCTTGGTAATTTCCTCCAAGTCATCCTTCGTTAACTTGTAGTATGACTACAGCTGTTGGTGATGCTCATCAACGTGTGTGGTGATATAAATGAAGTGGCGGTTCGCATTGAATTTCATCAAGGGTCTAAATCTGTGAAGTGTGTTCGGGGTTATGTGAGACATGGCATGTATGTCTACCTTCAGCTAGTTATAGTAAGTGTGGAAAATGGCATTGGATTTCCACTACTTGTTCATGTCGCTGGAGTACCATAGCGTACTGAACTTCGCGTCCAGTGGCTCAAAGGGCTCGATGTCCGGAAGGTTACACCTTCCAGTATCTCCCATGTGGTGAACGTGATTAGTATGAGAAGATAGTTGAAGTGGAACTCATACCCTTGGTCTTGTGCTTCCCTGCAGTCCAGTTCTAGTTGGTTCACCAAGTACTTCGCCCAATTCATATGTAGGCCCTCCATGCACTTCCCTGCGAGGTCAACTACAAATCCAGTTACTTGGGTCAGTCGGTTCTTGTGAACTAGCTTGCATGTGATCAACTGACAGTAAAGGCGCACTGCGTCGCTTTGGATAGAGGCTACCATGTAGCCTTGCGTGCCCTTTTCTACATCTTTGTATGTATCCTTTATCCTCTGGGTGAGAGTGCGATCTGCGGTCTTCCCAGGGTAAAATTCTTGTGGGTCGAGGCCCTGCATGATTATCCCTATGATCCGATTGATCAGGGTAAGATCCACTATGATGCGACGGTTCAACCATAAGTATCCTCCATGATAGTAGGACAGTATCAACTTGATGCATGCGTTCACTTCTTGATGCCTCCCGAAATGAGGAATCTTCATTACATTGAGTAGGGATGACTGTGCGAGGTTCTGGGTCCATGATTGAGCGATAATCTTGGAGTTCTTTCCTTTTGTTCATGTCAGGTATTTATGGGGGGGGGGCATAATGTAAACTTTCTTGTCATCGAGGTTGAAGTCACTAAAATTCAACGCTGCGATCTTATCTTGGTCGGCACAAACTGTGCGCACCCCTTTCGGAAGATACGAAGTGATCAAAGCATACTCAAAGTCTCTGGGTACACTATCTCAAATGATGGCGCTGCTTAGAGGTGGTAGATAGGTAGGTAGGATGCTTAGAATTAGTTTAGCGTTTGCAATATCATCTCAGTGCTTGGTGCACTTCTCATCGGCCGATCAAGAAGGACCGGCTCAAGCAATGGACGGAGAGGCCTGCAGTCCTCTCATTGACAAGGCTTGTACACCCATAGACACCCATCGCTCTGACATGACTCTGTTAGTCATCAAGTCGATCATAACCTCTTCAACAACTTTCTCTGCAGCGCTCAATGCTAGCGACATATGCACTCAGGATAAACAATTCATGGGATCGGGGAACAAATTGGACACGATAATGATATAGAGAATGAGGGCACAATGATCACTATATAAAATCAGTTTAGTCTATGGGCTCGAATTCTTGATTTGGAAAAGGTGTTCTTTGTGCATGGCGCGATGAGCTAAATAGGTAATTCGACAATGGTTGGCTTGCAACGGGTATGAGACACCATTAACTCTTGTTTGATCTGTTATGGCGCAGTCCAATGGTCAGATGATGAACCTTTATTTCTTTTTTGTTCATTTGGAGTGGGAGTCGAACGGCTATATCAGTGCCAACGGCTATATTGCTTCGTCATGGCGAAGTACTCTATGTCGCAATTCTGATATTTCAGCAAAGCTCCAATTCTGCAATTTTTCGTTCTGCGAGGTCTCTTCTAGAACCTCCTATAACCTTTCAGTATTATCCCTTTTCTTTCTTAACTTTCTAGCCTTGTTTCCAGTGATCTTCATCTTGGTAATGATTTTCTCATTCTGATTCTTTTCTTCTTTGGTCTTAGTTACTTCGCACTATTGAAATTTTGTCCTAGGGTATTTGTGTAATACTTCTTCCTTTTCTAGGATAGGTAATTCAGTCTTCTGAGGATCCTCTAGTGTTCTCTTAGCCTCGACATCTGAGTTTCTAGTACTAAATATCTACGATATGCTCTTATGTTCCTCAATCAAGTGTGCGATCCTTCTGGTCATAAAGTCTTTTAACTCTTGCTTCTTCTATTCCAAAAATTCTTCTTCCTCCTTTCGTCTGGCTTGATCTCTAGCAATCCAAGGTTTTCCTATTAGCATGGTAAATGGGGCTCTGTCTTCAGCAAATTTAATAATCTCAAAGTCCTCTTCTGTCGAAGTTCCATTGATAGTCATAGGTATCTGGGCGAGCCTTCCACATAGGTTTACTAGCTTTCCTCTAAATAAACTTATTCCTACTAGGGAAGGGATCATAGCAAGCCTTCTTATATCTTCCCAAGTTCTTTCTGGCATAATATTCATCTGTGTTTCCTCATCCAGGACACGGTCAATGTCAAATTCCCCTATTCTTGCTTCGATGCATTCCTTCTCTTTGAAGATCTATGATAAGCTGACATGTCGGTGGCCATTCAGGGTGTCTTTTATTTGTATCCATACTTTCTCTGATTCTTGTTGGGGTTCTGCCTTTTCTGGGTCTGCCTTAGGGTTCTCTTGACTCAGGTACATTCCTTCAAGCTTAGCAATCATTCTAGGGAAATCCAACACTTCATGGTCCATAGCCTTACAATAGAGACAACTAGGTATTCTGCTAGGGAATCCCTTAGCAAGATGTCCTGGTCTTCTGCAACTATAACAGAGGGTTAATCCTCTCTTTCTTCTAAATGATCCCCAGCTTCTTCTGTACTGCGCACTAGGATCATGGTAGCTAACCTGCAGCAAATTCTTTCTAGGGTCTTGCATCCATTTGTTAGTCCAAACATTCTTTCCATGCATAGGTATAACATATCTTTCAGTATTCTTATCATATCTATTCATATCAAACCTTATTTCTTCTATTAACACCCTAGCTTTCAAACTAGGACAAAACCTATCAGATATAGCTAGATCCATAATCTAGAAACAAAAATTTTCCACCTATCTTACTTTTACAGAGCACAAATCTTTCATTTCTAAGACTTCTCTAACTATTCTTACCTTTAATAAAGAACAAATATTTCAGATCTAAGACTTCTTTAACTATTCTTACCTTTAACAGAGCACAAAAATTTTAGATCTAAGACTTATTTAACTATGCTTACCTTTAACAGAGCACAAAGCTTACAGATCTTACCTCTTTCAATCAGAACTTCTCGCTTTTACCTTCCTTGGAGCACAAAGCTTTCAGATCTTGCTTCTTCTCTACAGATCTGACCTTATTTCTTTAGCACAAATATTTATAGATCAAGTAGAATATTGTGCACTAGGGCACAGATCCACGCACAGATCTTTCATAGTTTCAGGATGAATCTTTTGCACAGAACTTCATCTTTCTCAGTTTCCAGCAATTACAGTTTTAGGTCCTGGAAACAGAACCATTTGTTGGCACAAGGGCATACCCAGGGTTCAATGCTACATGAGTGCACCAACAAAACCCTAACTATCGGCCCTTTCGGCAACACCTGTGAAGTAGGTGAAGTCTCACCCGATGTAGAGGCAGGGTGGTTGTAGGACTCAAGCGTCTGCAACCTTAGTTGGGACATGGATCTGTGATTATACTACTTAATAAAGCATTCAACACCTTTAGTTCCTTAACATGAAATCATTATCTACTTCACTGGTAAAACAGAGCTTCACATCCATCACAGAGATCTTAACCTACTTAAGCACTTAGCATCAACAAATTATTAAGATCTAACAGATCAAGCACTTAGCACATACATATAGGACATAACTAACTTTCTCACATATAATAAGCACCAAGCATGAATATATCTATCTATCAAAGCACTTAGCATATAACATATGAAGACATAAAGATAAGGCACAAAGAAATATGACACAGTGTTTACGTGGTTCACCCCCGCCCTAGGGCTACATCCACCAACTCTTCTCATTTATTATCTCGGTCAAGTAGTTACAGCATAGAGCCTCAACAATCCTTACTCCACACAGGACAGAATATCTGCATAGCTCGTTAGATCCTCCTTCCTGCGTCACAGCACTAAGTCTTTCTCAATCTGTCACAACCACTTGCACTCAACTCCGCAAGCCTCTTACAATCATGCACAAAACATCCAAACCCCTAGTTGCACTTAGCATACATTTGTATCACTTAGGTCTAGCACTTAGCCATTCATCTCTATTACTATCTTTCTATCCTAGGCATCTATTTATACACAAATTAGGCCTAAACATGGGTAAACCCATGGGTCGACATCCCTTTCTCGTTACATATTCCCAAAAACCAAAAAAGAGGCCAAGATCCCTTGATCTTCACTTCTTCTTGCGCTCCTCCTTCGATAGGCTGTCGAAGTACCAAAATAGGTCAACATGACCAAGAAACTCCCAAAACTTGGTCAAGGGCCAACAAAGATCCAACTCCTCAATTCTCTGGCTACAATCATAAGGATGCTACAACCCCTTATGTTCTCTGGCTACAACTGGAAGGTGGCTACAACCACCTGTCCTTGCCTCATCCAACCACCCTGAAATATAAGTAGAATGATGGAACCACTGTCACACTATCACTATGAGATATACTGATGTAAACCTGTACCAATCAACCTGCACCAAACAATATATAACAACCTGTAATCAACATGTACCATAAACACGTGCATCAAAAATGCACCAACCTGTACCATCAACGAGTGTATCAACCATGCACCAAATATGTACCAATCATGCATCAAATACACATAAACTATGATTCATCAAGATGTACCAACATCATCAACTATACACCTCATGCATGTGCCAACTCATCAACTACTTGTCTCAACCATGTACCCCAACCAAAATCCCTCGTCAATTTCATCATCCAAATCTGATTTGTAACTCTTTAATAGACCTGGTGTATATGATGAAATACCTTCAAACCTTCCTTAACTTTAACAACAAGAGACTATCATTTTCAACAAACTTTACTTTAGTTTCACATGACTAATTTTGGAGTAGTCAACAACCCTAACTTGAAATAATCATAACTATGTACCTATAATGAATAAATATCTAAAAATAGTACACAATGTTCTTCAGTGTCTTTTATGTAATTCCTCCAGGTTTCACTACTTGGAACCTCTCAGAAAATGAGTTATAGCAAAAATGACATACCTTGTTGAATTCTAGCTTATTCTAGAGAGCGACATTGTAGAGTGTGCCCCGCACAGAATATTTGTTGTATGGATCTGAAAATGGTACAAAAAATACTAAATACAGTACTCTAACCAATACATTTTTTCTTAATGAATTTGGATCTGTTATGAAGAAGTTATGACATTTTTACCTGAAACACATGTTTTAGACTAGTTTCAGGACTAGCCACAAACCCTATTTTCCATGGAGTGTAACTCCAAAAATACAACCACCCACAAACTGAAATTTTTATCATGGCTACTTGGATATGTTTCCTCAATGACCTCCAAATTTTGCAGTCTGAATCATTCTAGAAAAACTTTTATTGTGAAAATGGTGAGATGACCTGTAAATAACATACCTTAGAAAGCATCATCAAAAGAATTTATCCTCCCTTGAATTTCGGGCTTCTTTACTTCACCTTCCCTCTAAAACTCACCTTAGATATCCTTTGGTTACCTCATTCACTTGTAGATATTCAATATTCTCAAGTATTATTAAATGAGAGACCCTTGCCTCTTATTTATACTCTTATGTAGCTTCCTCAAGGGGTTACCTTTAAAACACTTTCCTTATTTTAGGGCTAACCCACTTCTAACCACTTGTCCACTTAGTAATTTCCCCATTAACTTTATTATTTAAAAAAAGTCTTTTGTATCCACTTTGACTTATAGTACACTCATCACTTCACTTTCTTATTTAAATAATTTCTTCTTTGCAACCACTTTGACTACTTTGACATTTTGGGGCTTCTAGATGACTCATGAAGGTTCTCCAACTTCACATGGCCATAAATCTCTAACCGTGAGGAGTTACGTGACATTCCACATACCATAGGAAATGGCATGACATGTATTATCCATATAGAATAGTCTTACCTTCAAATATATTAAAATGCGTACCATTATACATCAAACAAACTTGGGTCGATTACCCAAACTTTTGTGCTACCGGAATTCTCTACCGAACTTTCTTCAAGGGTTGACTTCAATGACAACCAACCCAAATAATAAAAAATATCCCCCTTTGGCATTGATGGCAACACTCTGATGCAATACTAAATTTATATCACTCATGTTCCCCTTGTGACCATCGCTCCCCCTGGAACCATGCATCTGTTCTCTTTATCCAAGCATTTACCTTTGCATCTGATAAATATCTCCCCCTTTGTCATCAATGAAAAAGGTATCTTTCCATTCGGGGTTGCTCCCCCTGACTAAACTCTTCCTAAAAATGATCTCCAAACCTGAACTTTCTTCTTTATGGTGTTTCCTCATGTAAATCTAAGACATATAATATAAGCATTCAAAAGAATTCATTTTGGATTAGAAATTACTCTGAGTCTCTGGCGAAGATACTCAAAGATTTCCCATGGAATCGATTTTGTAAAGATGTATGCCACTTGTTCTTTTGTGCCCACATATTGAACTCTGATGTTCTTCTCTTCAACCTGTTCCCATAGAAAGTGATACTTGATTGGAATGTGCTTCGTCTTGGAGTGCATCACTGGGTTCTTTGAAATATTGATGGCGCTTGTATTATCACAATATATTGGAATGGGCTCATCATACTCAACTTGTATATCTGTTAAAGTTTGTTTCATCCATAGAACCTGAGTACAACATCCTGGTAACGTAATATACTATGCTTCGGCTATAGATAAAGATATTGATGATTGTTTCTTGCTTAGCCAAGATACTAAACACTCACCCAAGTAGAATGTTGCTCCACTGGTGCTTCGTCGGTCATCAATGCAACCTGCCCAATCTACATCTATGTAGGCCATATGTGATAGATCCTTTCCTTTTGGATACCATAATCCAAAATCTTATGTTCCTGTGAGATATCTGAAAATCCTCTTCACTGCTAAGACATGTGATTCCTTTGGTGCTTCTTGAAATTGTGCCACTTGTCCAACTGTTTGCATTACATTTCGTATGGATGTTGTCACATATAGTAAGCTACCAATCATTGACATGTATTGCATCTGGTCTGTAGACTTTGAATCATCATCCTTGCTCAACTTGCAACTGGTTTTCATAGGAGTGGTAACTGGTTTGCAATCTTCCATTCCAAACCTCTTTAGCATTTATCTGATATACTTAGTTTGATAAATAAAAATTCCTTGGTTTCTTTGACGTATCTGAAGACCCAGAAAGAAGGATAGATCTTTGAGTAATGACATTTCAAATTCATTTTGCATATACTTTACAAATTTATGGCTTAACCCGTCATCATTATGTCCAAAAATAATATCATCAACATAAACTTCAATTAATAAAATACCATCTTGAGTTACCTTGATGTAGAGGTTGTTGTCTACACTTCCTTTTCTGAACCCTACCTGTTGTATATATGTATCCAGTCTAGAGTATCGTGCTTTAAGAGCTAGTTTTAGACCATATAAGTCCTTCTTCAATTTACACACATAATTTTCATTCTCTGACAACTGAAATCCTTCTGGTTGTTCAATGTAGATTTCTTCTTCAAGTTCCCCATTTAGAAAAGTTGATTTCATGTCCATCTGATACACTTTAATATTCTTGGAGCATGCATAAGATAAAAGAAATCAGATTGCTTCCAATCTGGCAACTGGGGAAAATGTCTCTTCAAAAGTCGATTCCTTCACCCTGTGTGTATCCTTTACATACCAATCTAGCTGTGTTCCTTGTAACATGTCCATCGTCATTCAATTTATTTCTGAAAACCCACTTTGTGCCAATCACATTCTTATCCTTTGGTTTTTGAACCAATTCCCAAGTCTCATTCTTCTCTATTTGATCCAATTCTTCATCCATGGCCTTATTCCAGAATTCATCCTTCCTGGCCTCTTCAAAACTATTTGGTTCAATCGTAGATAAGAGTGCTAGGTGCATTTGCTCTGGTGAAAAAAATCTTCTTCTAGTCTCAACTCATGCATCTTTGTTTCTGATAATCTGATCTGAAGGATGATTCTTCTGTACTCGCTTGCTAGGTGTCTTTGGAGGAACTTGTTTAACTTTCTCTTCTACTTTTGTCTAATCCTCTTCATCTTCCCCTTCTACTTCTTCTTCATCTTATACTTCTTCTTCGTAAATTTCTTCCGTTGATTCATTTTCTTCTTCCTTTAATTCTTGTCCACCTGTTTCATCAATTGTTACATTGATGCTTTCCACAACTTTGTTCAACCTCATATTGTAACACTTGTATTCTTTCCTTGTACTTGAGTAACCAACAAGTCTTCATTTGTCCACACGAGATTCAAAATTTATCATTCTGCCATCTTCTCTTTTGATGTAGCATTTGCTTCCAAATACTCTGAAGTGCTTCACATTTGTTGGTATTCCTTTCCATAGCTCGTAGGGATTTTTGTTAGTGTTGTTTCTGAGCATTAATCTGTTTTGAATGTGAACTGTTGTATGCACTGCATGTGTCCAAAAAATATCTATCAATATGGAATCCATTAACATTGTTTGAGCCATTTTATGTATTGTCATGTTCTTTCTTTCAACAACTCCATTCTGTTGAGGTGTCCCAGCAACGAAGAATTGCCTTTTTATTCCATGACTGCTACAGTAGTCCATAAATTCCTTTGAAGTGAACTCTCCTCCATTATCATATCTCAAACATTTGTTATTTTAATCGATTTCATTTTCAACCATTTCCTTGTAGACCTTGAAGTTTTCAAAATCTTCTGACTTATTCCTAAGAAAGCAAACTGCAGTCATTCTTGTATAATCATCAACTAATAACATAAAGTATTTCTCACCTTTTAAACCCTTTGTTGTAGTTGGTCCAACTAGATCATTATGCACAATTTCCAGTGGTCTTGTTGTTGAATATTCCTTTGATTTGAACATGGTCTTTGTTTGCTTTCCTTGTTGACAATGCTTGCATAAAGTGTTGGTTGGTTTCGTGATCTTGGGAATTTCTCTAACTGCTTCCTTTTTGTTGACTTTGACAAGGTTATCAAAGTGTATATGACCCATTCCTCTATGCCATAGCCAACCTTCATCTTCCTTTCCTAGACAACACTTTTCATTTCCAATTTCACTTAATACATATATGTAGCTTGAATTTCTTGCAGTTGTTGCAATCAATTTTCCTGGACCTTCATTTATTATCTCACACTTTTGTGAATCGAAAGTAATTTTATGACCTTCGTCACACATTTGACTCACACTTATAAGATTATGTTTCATATCTTCTACTAGTAGAAAATTTTCTACTTTGGTATTCTTGTTTCCAATTCTGATTGTCCCTTTTCCAATGATTTTAGTTGAATCATCACTTTCGAAAGTGATTGATTCATCTCTTTCCTTTCTTAGTGTAAGAAACATGTCTTTATCATTTGTTATGTGTTTTGAACAGCCACTGTCAACATACCAACCACGTTTCTTTTTCTTATCTTGTAGATCGAGTGTGCATTCTTCATTGTTATATTGATTCTGCTTTCTTATCCATGTTATCTTCTAAGGTTCCTGTATGTGATTGTTGTTGTTCTGTTGTGGCTCTCTAGGAGGGACTTTCATTCTACAATCTTTGGCCATGTGTCCAAAGTTGTTGCACTTGTAATTCCACTTCAGTGCTCAATGATTCAAACTTGTTGTATCTTCTTCTCTATGTTTCGTTGGGCCTTATTGGATAGCCAATTTGTGTATGACTTCCAAAGTTGTTTATGTTCATGTTATTATCTCTGCAATTTATTACTTTATGTCCAAAATTATTGCATGCATAACATAAAAACAAAAAAGATATTTTGATACCTGGGAGTTGAAGATCTTTTGAAAGGAGTTACTCTTATGAATCCTTCTTTTTCCTGAGGCCTATTTGTTTCTGTCGATCATTCATTCTAAAGTCTGAATCTTCTCGGTAGAGGAGTGTCTCTGTAATATTCATTGTAGATCTTCATATCCCCTTTGATTGTTTATGCATAGCTTTTTGTATATGTTTCTTGTTATGTTGCTTTGGAGCTTGATCCCTTTTCTGTTTGATTGTATCCAAGTCCGGACTTGTCATGATAAGTCTTTTGACTACTGATAATTTCATCTAGAACTTTTGAGTTGTTCTGCATATTTTTATTTTGAAGATCCTTTCTCAATGTGACAATCTCTGCTTCCAAATTTCCAATAATCATGTGTCTTTCTTCTAACTATTTTTTGAGTGCTTCTTCAATTCTTTTATCTTCTTCTATTTGAAACTTCAATTTCATGATCATTTGTTCTAGTTCCTGAGTGTCTTCTTTCTTGTCTAGTTCTGCTTGTATCTTCTTCTTTTTCTTATTTTCTCTTCTTATAACTTCTATGGCACCCAACAATTCTTCTTGGTAGTCAACTTCTGCCTCTTCATATTCTTATTCAGTGTCTTCTTTATCAGAGTCTTCTATTGCCATGAATAGAACTCTTTATGTCTCACTGTCACTAACTTCATCTTCATTTGATGAGGAGATGTCTTCTTTCGTGCATAAGATTTTCTTGAAAGCTTTCTTTTTGGTTCTTTTTCTTTTATATGTTTGTTTTCTATTTGAATAATCTTCATCATTCCTATTATTTTTCTTATGAGGGTATTTGTTAGCAAAATGACCAATACCATCACAATTAAAACAAATCAATGGAAGCTTACCTTTATATTTGTCATCAGTTCCCTTGTTCAATCTTTTGACAAAGTTGGCCACTTCTTCTTCATCATCTTCTGAGAAGTCATTGATGTTGCTATGTTCCTTTTGCTTTGACCTTTTGGATGCTTTGAAATCTGCTTCTTTTATATCTCGATTTTTCTGTTCAATTCTCATTTCATATGCTGTGAATATTCCATGTAGTACATCCATGCTTATTAAGTCTATATCTATTATTTCTAATAGTGTTGATATCTTAGGATCAAATCTCATAGCAAGAGATCTTAGTACCTTTTGAACAATTACAGATTCTTCAATTTATTCTCCCAATCCTATGATTGCATTCATTGTTTCATCGACTCGTAAGAAGTAAGATGCAATATTCTCAACTTCCTTCATCTTTAGTTGTTTGAATTGACCTCTCTAAGTTTGAATCTTGGTCGCTTTGACTTTTGAATCTCCTTCATAAATATTTTGAAGTTTGTCCCAAATCTATTTAGTGGATTTATAATATACAACTTTGGTATATACCGATTCACCAAGACCATTTAGAAGTGCATTTGTGGCTTTGGAATTATTTTGACTGAGTTTCATTGCTTTTTCACTTGTTGGCGGAACTGTTGGTTCTTTGTATCCATCTACTACCGATTCCCAAATTTCAAATCCTTGTTCCTGTATATATGTTTTCATCCTTCTTCTCCAGAATGCATACTTATGTCCATCAAACTATAGTATTATGTTTTTATACATGTTGTTGCTCTCCATGATCTACCTTTCAGTGGTTAAATTGATTTCTAAAGGAACTTGCTCTGATACCAATTGTTGGATTACTAAGAGGGGGGGTGAATCAATAATATAGAAATTTAATCCTTTTAACCATAAAATGCAAGTGTTATATCAATGTAGCATTATCATCCAATAGTTGCAAAGTAAATAAACAATGAACAAATGAGCAATCATGCACTTACATAGTACACCAGTGTTTTTGAGTGGAAACCCAAAGCGAGAGAAAACCACATAATGTTTTTTATTATATGTCTTTAAGAATTACATTCATTGGAAGCACCAACTTCCTTTGTTTTCCAGTTGCAACTGGAAGGAGGCTCCAACCCCCTATTTTCAGGCTACAACCTGAGGGAAGATCCAACTCCCCAATTCTCTGGCTACAACCAGAAGGAAGCTACAACCCCCTATGTTCTTAGGCTACAACCGGAAGGTGGCTACAACCACTTGTCCTTGCCCCATCCAACCACCCTGAAATATAAGTAGAATGATGGAACCATTGTCATACTATCACTGTGAGATACATTGTTGTAAACCTGTACCAATCAACCTGCACCAAACAACCTGTAATCAACCTATACCATAAATGTTAAGAACCAAATATCAATATAGCATAGAAAAACCTCAGAAAAAGTACTCAATGCCTTGAAAAAGAGATAATTTTAGATAATAAGCCTCTTCGAGGGGGCACCCTCCTTTTACCCCACTTAAATGTTCAAGTACAAGATGATTCAAAATGAAAATGTCTCCTTGGTATATATAGGAGACTAGGAGGTATAATTACAACTAATGGCCTAAAGCCGACAT
>SNQJ01S0151796.1:0-11955 GCA_010110895.2 Picea sitchensis
AAGATAGTGTGGGCCCATAACCTGTTAGAAAGTAATGGATGTGCTCATTTAACCATAGACAATATAGCAATATTGTCACCCAACCATAGGCCGAAGCCACCCCCGAGCACCTTAACCTTGACAGAGAATGATTCCGGAAGCAAACCAATAGCCAACCAAGGCGAATGCATAAAGATAACCAATACTAATCAGAAAGTCCGAGCCTAAACCAGGAAACCAGATTGCAGCAGCTGCCGGCTGCAGCTACTCTCCAGACTTGCGCACTAACCCAGTTCCTGCAGTGCGCACTTCTTCCCAGCTGAAATTCTGAGCAGTGTATACAAAATGAGGTCTGGCTACTTGTATTTATACTATTTCCTGAGCTGTCTGGACCGACTTCTAATTCTGAAGACTAAATACTTAATATTAATTATTTCCTTGAGCCGACTTGTCTTCTAGGGTTATGTTCAATGATTTTAGGGTTACTTCTTGCTTCCCGGAATATTCTATTCTCATCAAGGTTACACGTGGAGGTAAATACCTCCCGCAGCTACCATAATATCAACACTTTTCTCATCTTGGTTCTTTATTTGGAGCGAGGGTGCACCTCTTGGCTTAGCTTTGGCTCATGCAGGAGGGATCTTTCCCCTAGATGAGGAGCACTTCATTTAGGGAGACTATGGAGCTTTCTTTTGGTTATTGAACCTTGCTCTATTCTAGCTCACGTACTATATTTAGATCTACCTATCTTTGGGAAAAAATTTGTCATTAAAGAATACTAAAATGTGTGCAAATACTAAAAATGTCTAGTCATTGAAAATCAAAGATTGTAGTGGGTCTAGCCAACCCACAAAATAGCAATGTGTGGACAAAACAAAATTAGAAACTCATTATTTTGTAATTGATAGAGAAGTTGAATAAACATAACTATTGTAACTCAAAAATCACCTTCGCATCTTGTTAATATAGAGAAAACCACATGCAATCCCTGCCATCCATTTGCAATACCAAAAAGAAGAGGCTAGGACAAAATTCGAGGAAGAAGTTTTGGAGGCGAGTGCCTTGTTAACCACAGGATTTGCCTATGCAATTGGACAGTTAAGATCCAACCATATTCCATTACGATGATTCCATCTACACATACATCCAAGATTTCAATCTTGTTGCAAAGTCAATTTCATCAAATTCCAAGAAACTGCAATTTTTACTAGTTCTATTTTCTACAAGCCAAAGTTCCAAGGCCTACGTGTTAGAGATATCTACATATTATTGGTCCTTGTGAGCTCATGATGTTGATGAATCTATTACTCGAGACATGAAAGAAATTTCATGACACTGTCATTTATTGCAGTTAAGACTTCAAGGTTTGCTTGTTGATTCTAAGCACATATTTGTTTTCCTTGTAGAAAAACCTAAGTTTCATGAAACAGGGAAACGTCTAGAAGTTTCTGAAACAGGGACGTCAGGAAACACAACCCCCCCCCCCAAAAAAAAACGGGTACGTTGAGGGAAATGCGGTGTGTGTGTGTGTGTGTAGTTTTTTTAAATAACACATTATCTTGCAAGAAAAAAATAATGATACGCATAATTGACATTTTAGAAGGAAAACCATGTATATATTCCATAAATGATTACATGATGCAAGCAACAAAATCTAAAATTAGCCTTTATTACATCCAAAATCAGCCTTTATACATGAGGCTATATGTGCTGAAAATGAAATAAAACATGAACTAAAGACAACTGCAATTACATATCCTAATACATGTCATATTGATCATCATCCTCATCAAGAAAAATAAAACAAGATGCTTGTTCAACAAAACTAGAGCATGGATTGGAAGAAGAGGCAATTCCACTTCCAGTTGCATCAACACCAATATCAAGAGAAGCAAGAGAGAATTCCAAGTCTAGGCATTTTGCATCCACATCCCAATCTTTATGAGGCCCACTTTCATATTCTTTGCCTCTACAAAACAAAAAGGGTAGGCTTGAATGTGCATATACAATATCCTTAGCCTTCTGCGATCCCAACCTGTTGCACTTCATGGAATGAATGAAACCATAGGTGCTCGAATTCTTTTCTGCTTATGAAGAGCTTGCCACTTGTGATAGAATATGAGTGGCAAGGCTTTGCAAATATACACCATTTGACCCATGACAAGTCCGCCATTTAACCGGGTTCATGGTCCTTCTCTCCTCCAAAGATGATATGTCTACAAAATCCTCTAATCCAGCAGCAAAACAAGCAATTTCCTCCCTCACATCTGTTTGTTGAGACGCTAGAAACAACCTCTGGAAGGCTTTCTTCACTCCACTGGCCACTTTCTTGTCCTTATGTGGGGACTTCCTCTTCCCATTGCTTTTAGCAATGAACGCTTCATCATAAAATCCTGGATTTAGAGCATGAGCCAAAGTGTGCAATGGAGTGTTAAAGCTATTCCACCTCGTAACAATGATGGATCTCACATGCTCAGCAAAATCAGCATCAAAAAAAAGAAGAGTGGGAGCCTCCTGTGTAATAATTTCCACGGTTTTCACAACCATGGTATCCATGTCATCATAAATCTCTCCCAAGAAAGGTTTGTCTATGTCTACATCTCAGAGAAGCTCAAATGCAAGTAATGTGAACTTGAGCAAGAATTCTATCTTGCTCCACCAATCATCATCAATCAATACCCTTTGCACCATACTTCCCCTCCCTGAATCTGTCAGTCTCCACTCAACCCAAGTTGCACCCACCACCATACTCATTAATGCAGATTCGACCTCAACAAGGCAGTGTAGCATGATGAATTTTGAGGCATATCTTGTCTCGTCAACTTTAACTAACTACAATTTGGAGTGTTCTCGATATATTGCTTGAGATTAGTGGTGGTTGGTGATAAATTTTATGATCTCCCTAGCTTTCCCTATGACCTCCCAATCCTTGTATTTTTTGCCTCAATCTCTTCTAAAATCGTATTTAGATTATGGGCAATGCAAGGAGTCAAAAATATATGATGGCATCTACTCTCAACAATCAAGCCTGCAACTTTACAAACAGACGCATTATTTGTGATAACTTGTACCACATTTTCTATCCCTACTTGTTCAATAGCAGAATTAAAATTTCAACAATGAAATTACTATCTTTTACCTCACCTGAACAATCTTCTGCTCTTAAAAACATTGCTCCTTTTGGTGATGATGCAATGACATTGTTCAGTTGAACTACCTTGTATCAATCCATCCATTGAGATAATGGAAACCCCTATGTTGCCCCATGAGTTACAAATTGGTTTTAAAACATCCTCAAGAAGTTGCCTCTCTTTCCTGAGCAAAATTGTTCTAAGTTTTTCATAGTTTGGCCCCTTGAAACCTTGAGGGGCTATGTGAATTGCCCTCACCAAATCCTGCCAATAGGGGGACCGAACCACAATAAATGGGATGCCACAAGCATATATGGCCATTGCCACTCTTGACTCTACTTCTCTCCCTTGATTGTTGAGCATTTTCAACAATCTGCTATCTTTAGTTGCACTTGCAGGCTTGGATATCTATTATTCTACCAATGCAACCCTCCTCTTCCTTGCTTCACGAACAATCATTGGCTCATTGCTAGCACCAAAGCTAGGCTTGCTAGTGCTACCCATACCAATTTTGCCTCTTTGGTCCTTCAACCTTTGAGCATCATTATGCTCTCTCTAGAATGCAGCCCTCACCTCCGGAATTTTGGTATGTGCACAAACATCAACACCCTTCACCTCTTCATGCAAAATGTGAGCCTTCACTCTTTTGTAAGAGCCCTTGAAGGTCTTCTAACTTTTACATAAACTGCACTTCCATTCCCATGAAACCCCACCACCACCCATTTGTTTGAGCTTGGTAACATACCTCAAAAGAGGACAGTATTCTAGTTGTTTGTTTGCTTGAGGAGCTCTAGGGGCAATGGAAATGGCACTTTCAAAAACAGTAAATAAATCTATTCACCAAATATAAGAATGCCCACACCCTTCTTCTTGCTGCCCACAAATGTCCTCTTACTGGAAATGCACCAAAGCTTGCTACCAATGCTCCAAACCACAAGTAAAATTCTTGATGTTGTTGTAGGAAGCTCTTCTTGCTGAAGAAAGTGTGAGGAATGACTAAATGAAGTGCTTTCTTATAGAAAAGAAGAGGTTGTTAGGGTTTCTAGAGAATTATAGATTTTTCTTTTCTCAAATAAAAAAAAACATAGTTAATTAAGCATGCGGACAGCATTGGATTAATTAATAGTGGTTAATTAGGTGTTTTATGGCCATTTGAGCGACCCACGATCCTCTTGGCCACTTGGACGGGCCACAAACCAAAAGAAATCCGTCGAAACGGTTGTAATACAAGCCGAAACAACTTGGAAACGTTTGACGGCCATACCATACGATGTTTCCAAAACAGGAAACCGTACGGTACAGCCGGCGGCATTTCCAAGTCGTTTCGGCCATGTTTTGGCGTTTTGTGGAGTTTCAGGTACTGGTACGGCACCTGGGGGGTGTTTCCTGCAACATAAAGAAAAACGAGTCTAATGTGACTATTTTTATTCACATGTGAGACGTCGTTTTCAGCAGTGTCTATTTTTAGACATTCTATATTTGGCAGTGGTCTCATAGCAATTCTCTTCATATGTCATGTTTCCTATTTTTTAGGAGCCCAAGATACTATTTTTAGCATGTCTGTATTTACCATTTCTATTTAGGGTGTTATGTCAGGGTTCCAATGTGTAGTGGTGGAGTGGTTTCCAGGTGTCGGTTCGGCAAGGATGGTGATTCATGTTCGGAAGTGAAAAGGTGGATATGTCTTCTTTGTTGGGTATGTATTATATTCTTTGCATGATTATCCCATGTATTGTACGCTGGAATGGGAACAAGGGGGGATCACAAGGGAGGATCTCCCGGCCCCCCTGTTCGAGGGTTCAGGGACATGGCAATCAAGAAAAAAAATTGGGTTGTTTTTTGGTCTGTTTTTGGCGTTTTTCGACCCATTGTAATGTAATTTCAGTCAAGCAATCTAATCCAGGTCGATGGATTAGGGTTTTGGATGTTGTAGGATCATATATATTGTATGGTAATGTTGAAGTTAATACAATGAGTTAGAGGTGCGGCTCTAAACATTTTTCTAGTTTTCCAGGTTAAGGGTTTCCAGGGTAAATTTCTGAGTACTATGTGTGATTGCTAAAGTTTTCTTTCTATTTTACAAAGAATATGTATGTGCATTGCTATAGTATAAACTAACACTTAACAATAGCCAAAAATTCGGACATATTGACGTGGGGAAAATATTTTTTAACCTATCTTAACTTGAGTGTTATGATTGCCTAACTCACCGTAGCAATGGCTCCTGTGTAACTAGAAGGAATAATCAACTTCAACAAAAATGGCCAAAGAATTACCTGCATACAAAAGCAAAATCAAATAGTGATGTACATTTCTCTCCCCAAATCAGTTCTTTACAGTTACCCCATACTAAACCAATATTACTATCTATCAACTCAAAGAATATTCTGCTATCCTCATGCTGCTGATACAAACGAAACAAGAAAAAATAAATTCCTCACCTCACCCACAAAATGTACACTCATAACAAAAGAAAATGACAGCAAATAGCACTTATTAGTTTGTCATCCAATTGTTCTGTTCTATACCTCCATCTCAGGGATAGTAATTGCAAGTAATAGCAGTCCTTTCTCACAAACGCTCCTCAATTCAGATGGGGAGACAACTCCCATTTTCAACTGTGAGAAAACATTTTACTTCAGCAATGTCTACCAAATAGTGTAAATGGGTATATTAAATTAGTGACTCTAAAATGATGAGATTATCAGTCATGCTTCTAAGATGACCATACAAGGGTTTATAATGAATAAACATGAGCACAAATGTAGAAATAAACCTCTGTCTTTGCAGACGAAATAGCTCGAAGACCCATTGCAATCTCAAAAGATTCCTGCTGGTTTTGGTACTCAGAAACCTCTTCTTCTGCAATGGCACACTGGCGCACAAGGAACTCCACAAATAACTCTCCACAAGCACTATCCAAATAGCAATGGGAAGCCATCACCATAATTAACTGCATTATGATGAGAAACATGTAGATTATATGACCTTTCTATAAACAAATCCTGTGAAAATAGAGTAAATTGAATTTTCCTCTTCCTATATACTATATACTTCTGGAAACAAATGTTAACTACTATCAGAGGAAACAAGAAGAATGCAAAGAATCTATAACCAAAGCAACAACTAGGGAAAGATCAGAAATGAGCAAGAAGTTGTAAGAGTGCTACACCATGAAGGCGTCAGTATGAATATGAAATTGCGGAAAAGGAAATTGAACATTGAGATACATATTACATATATACATAACTCTTGAAATTGTTGAAAAAATGTGCCCTAGAAATATAGACATTATGGTATGTGTTGTTCCATTTGCAAATTGCACAACATCTCCAAGTATGAAACCAGTACTACATTAGCATCTTACTAAGATTTACAAGGGGCCATAGTTCAATCCTTGCAATTGTTTATGATGAGACGCGCTAATGTGTAGTAATGTGCTAGCTTCAAGCCTGCAGTCATTGCAGGTAGCCCACAGAGAAGAGTCAAGTAAAATTAAATGACCTTATAGTGTAATCAGGATTTCCATGCTTAAACAATTGACATAATTTGGAAATGGTAGAACCCAATCAATGTTATCAGAACAAGAACTGAACCAGTCGACCCCAATAACTGGAACTGGGAAAAAAACAGAAAAAAAAGTCCACTGAAAAATATATAAAATTTTCAAATTTTGATTAAAAATATATATTCGTGTACATCAATATAAATCCTAACCATTAGACACCAAATATACATTTTTTTCTCATGTATATAGCATTGTAAGCTATGTTGCCGGATCCACCGGCCCCAAGTGATGGACTCACAGATCACCAGATTGGATACGGATTCAGATCCACCCGAATCTGCCCAAGATCTGCTCCAAAACAGATCCCTCACACATGAAATGTATCCTGGATTATACGTGGACTTTGCCATACATTCTCCTTCCTGGCCATGCATCAAATCGCTGAACCAGCCATTCTCTTGTGCAACAATACATTCTAAAAAATCACCTATCTACATCAAACCAATGTTATCAGAACTAGAAACCGGACCGAGCCGGTCGACCCCAAAAATGCAAAACCGAACCGGACTAGAAAAAAACTGGAAAAAAAAAACAGTCTACCAAAAACTACATAAAATATTCAAATTTTGAAAAAAACCATATATATTCATGTGCATCCATATGAATCCAAAGCATATATACACAAATATGAAAAGTTTCTCATTTATATAGCAAGTAAGAGTGCATATAACCAAAATAGCACATAGTGCAAACCATCTTTGAACCAAAATACATCAACAACGAGGCTTTAAATGGCCTCTAGAGTCCAAAAAAAATCATGCTACAACAAATAACTACATATCATCAAGATCATTACTTATTAGGATCCGCATCATCAGTATCACCCTCTCACCATTAAAATAAGATAGAAAAAGCTTAACATGCCTACTAAGTAATTATACTTGAGTGAAGGGTACATTTTTACTCAACAAATAACTAAATATCATCAAGGTCATTACTTATTAGGATCCTCATCATCAGTATCACCCTCTAAGCATTGAAATAAAATATAAAAAGCTTAACATGCCTAACAATCAATGTCACCAACATCAAGGTACATAGAGGGCTTGGTGCTCTTGATTAAATGCCAGTTCCATACCCTCATACATGATAGAATACAATGGAAACGTTGCAATCCTACCAATCTTGAAATCCTAAAAACTGTTAAGTTTGTTGAATTTTGAATGGGACCTAAAATTCTACTTTCTCCATATAAAATCCAATGAGGTTGGAACCACTCTCAAACATCCTGAAACAATTAATGATAATGTTAAAAATCTAAGTAAAAGGATGAAAGCGGAAGATAAAGGAGAATGTTAGGTAATAGGTCCCCCTTCCATTAAACAATTGTTTTTCTTCTAAAAAGATTTGAAATCTATGGGCCAAGATGCGTCGTATGGAACCGGACGGTTTGGTGCCGAACTGGCCAAAAGCGGTTTTGTTGCACCGTCGGACCGCTTTTCCCTCCAAACCAGTTCAACCCGATAATCCAACTGGTGTTGGGCTATTGGACTAGTGCCAGTATGATAAGCTAAATACACTAAGAAAAAGCATGAAGACATTAGGCTGGAGGAGGGTGGATATTGTCCACCGAAACTTAAGGAATCTCATCGCTAGGTTCGTTGAGGTTCAATCCCATTGCCCGCTCTGCCAGGAGGGAAACCTTCTCATCCATCACTTTCGTCTACAGCTGGAGGAACTCCAATTACAACATCGCTTCACCGGTAGCCATGTTCTAGTCGGTAATCACTTTCCCTAGGAGTACCTTGATGTGCTAGTAGAGGTCGATGGTTCTGTAATATTTTGTTTCCTGAGAGTTAGAAGACCCTGTATCTGGAATCCAATTGGTGAGCTCAACATCGATATCTTCATCCAGGACTAGAACTCTATCAAGACATAAATTTGCCTCCAGTATTTCCAGCTCTGCACAGATTTCAGGGGGAGTGTGAACTCGAAAGGTCTTTGCGGAAGCCATGACTTCTTGATGATCCCTTGGAATGGACACTCTTCGTTGTCGGTGACGACCTCTCCTTCCCAAACCCCTCGAGCCATTAGCGCACACAGTGGATGAGAACCAGCGTCGTAGAGAGGGAAGTTGCTTTGGTTTGGTAGAGGAGGGTCAAGCCAAGAGTCAGAGAAGCAAAACCAAATCGAGATGAGACGTGGGCAACGTTGCCACCAAGACTTAATACCCTTCCTACTACAAACTAGGTTCGAATCCTCAGCGCATGCTTCCTTTCCTTTCTCATCGTGTCCCATGATGTCATCGGACTCCTACGTGAAAATACCAATAAAAAAAACCCAGGGGGGGTGAACCACATTTATCATTTCGTCTACCATATGAATCTCAATGGAGGTACGAACAAACTGAACATTCATCCACATAAACAATATACCACACCCATGGCGTCCTTCATCAATGTAATTAACCTCCATTACCATTGGAGAATTAATCTCGTGCATGGGATTTGACTGCGAGGGGGATGTGACCTTGCGCCACTCCACGTGGAGCGTTGGAGGGCGAGCTAGCTTGGCATGTAGAGTGTCCTAGCGTCGGTTGCATACCTATCACCCCATCCGGAGGAGATTAGATTCATTATTATTTATAAGTATTATATATATATATATATACATCTTATATTTACAGAAAAATATTTACAAAAAGTGGAAGGGTATATAAAATGAACCTCATAACCTATTCCGCAATACCACTAATGCAGAAATAAAATCCAGTGTTCCACGGGGACGCGTCCCCCAGGGTTGGGTGCATGTTGTTGATGTTTTGGTAGTTGCGGGAGGTATTAACCTCCATGGATAAACCTTTGACTAGAATAGAATATTTTGTAAGTTAGAGAAAACCTAAACATATGTGTGAAAACCCTAGAAGACAAGTCGGCTCAGCAGAATAAGTAATATTGAAGTATTATATGCAGAAAAGCACAGGTCGACCCTGCTTGAAGAGACACCTATTCACCTGGCTAGATTAGTATAAATAGAAGGCGCTTGAGCTCATTTGGAAACACAATCACACTCAAGAAAGTGGTGCGCAAGTCTAGAGGAAGAGTGAAGCTGCAACAACTGCAGCTGGGTAATGGTCTTGCTCTGTGGTTTGGGACTTTTTGCTTGGTGCGCAACCTTTGGAGAAAGGTGCGCTCTCTCTCTCTCTTGGTTATCTTTGGTTCTAGTGTTGCTTCCCAGAATCATTCTTTCTGTCAAAGGTTAAAGTGCTCGAGGGTGGCTTTGTGGCTATGGTTAGGTGACAATGTTGTGACATTATCTATGGTTAAACGAGCACAATATTCTAACAGGTTACGGGCCCACACCACCTTCGGAACAGTCAAACCACTAGAAGGTAGATCTGCAGCTCTCTATCAAGCTTGTTGTAGCACAATTGCAGTTGGAGTGTCAGTTCCTTCGTGCTAGTTGCAATACCAATTATAGTGCCAGTTAGAGTGCCAGTTGCAGTGCCAGCACCAGTTGTAGTACCAGTTGCAGTGAAAGTTTCTGTGAAATATCCAGACTAATTTTTGGTTATCCTAGTGCGCCCTAACCCAGTGCCTCTCCTGGTGCCCTCAACCATCAAAAATATCAAAGTTGAATTTTTGGGTCAAAGTCAAAGTTTGATTGGTCAAAGTCAAGGTTTGACTGGTCAAGGTCAATGTCAAAGACAGTCATGACTTCCTCCATAAAATCAGAGTGGTGCAGCAAAAGCATGGTCTCTTGGTAGAGCATGGAAGACAAGGATTGACATCATCCTTGCAAAGAACAAAGGGCAAAATTATGGAACCATAGACTGAAGAGCAGGCGTCAAAGAATGAAGAGTTTGATTTTTGGAGCTTCCAAGCACATGAATGTGGAGTAGGAGAAACAATAAAAAGCAACTACTGCAGATCTGAATCTCTGGGAAGAGAAGGGAACTTTGTCCAAGAAGCAATCGTAGAGCCAGAAAGATCTCAAATCTAATACATTTAGAGGAACAACACACTCTCCATGTTGGAAAGAATACTTATCTCAGAAGAAAAGAAACTCAAGCGGAACAATAGCCAGACTCCAAGTTTTCTTATCAAGTTTGATATTTTTATTGTTGCTTAAGTTTTGTTATCCTTTAGATTTTATTAATGCTAGGAACAAATGAATACTTAGTGGTATGTAGTAGTATGTACTATTAATATAAATGCTTATTGTACTTAATTGTAATAAGAACTAACATCTCCTCTAGGAGATATTTCTTGTTCTTGTTCTCAAGCAGGACACCTTGGTAATGCTATAATGAATTACCATGAAATTGATATGTTCTTATATAAAATGCTATTATATTGGACATACTTTTGCTCTTGTTGTTTCTGTTTCAGGCAAGTTATCCTACGTATTCCAGGAAGGCTACCACAGAAAAGAAAGACTTGAAAGGGCTTAGAGGGAGTCAGTGATTAGGAAGAAGCAAGGTTTCGTGACACTTTGCAGGATGCATAGGGACATGCAGCAGACGAGAGCGTGGTTTGAGGATTCTCTCAGTTAAAGGGAGTTGATGGCAAAATTCAAAAAGAAGCATCATGTAGGCCTTTGTGCCGAGTTGTAGGCCTTTGTGCCCAGTTGTAGGCTTTGCGCCTAGTTGTAGGCCTTCGTGTCGAGTTGTAGGCTTCATGCCAAGTTGTATGACTTTGTGTCGAGTTGTAGGCCTTCATGCCGAGTTGTAGGCCTTGTGCCGAGTTGTAGGATTTCTTTATGTTTTTACCAAGAACACAACCTTTACAGATACCATCATGATCAAATTGAAAGGTAGGCATTCCTCTTACCATTTTCTGAAGTCCAGGGAGCGCTTTGAGGTGAAGATGTCCAAACCTTCTATGCCACAGCTCAGATGGACTAACTGAAGCATGAACCAAAGCTTGGATATGTCCTGGAAGTTTGTAAAGGCCTCCCTCTCTAACTCCAATCACAACTGTTGAACTTAGTTCTTGATTCTTCGACCTGTTGACCGCCCATTTAGCACCGGTGGTCAACTCATGTGCCATAAAGAGATGCATTGTCAGATGCTCATGTTGTCGAAGACTTTTGGTTCTACAGGGCTGTGTTTGGCCCAGCACTTATTTTTGTACTTGGAATTTCCACACCTTTGCATGGGTTAATAATGTAATAGGTCTGCACGAGTCATGTCTAGGTCAGTTACCTTGGCATTGGTTCACTGGGAGAGTTCCTTTCACCGAGGGTTTTTTATCCTTAGGTTATCATTGGGCCTTCCAGCCTTAATGATTTCCCTTGAGTTTTTCCCTCGCACTTTACATATGTCCTCCAAAGTGG
>SNQJ01S0151797.1:0-23021 GCA_010110895.2 Picea sitchensis
GAAGGTGGGATATTTTTCATATTGACATTTTGGACCAAATCCAAAATTGGAAACCCAAAGGTGGTTTCTGGTCTTAGCTCAGTCTCTACTTGTTCTTCTTCTTCATTTTCAACATGAATTTCTCCTCTCTCTCTTCTATCCAGTTCTCTCCCTCTTTCTGCCATGTTAAAAGGATTACCAAAATTGTATATGCAATCTGATCTTTCTTTGGTGAGGGTGTGAAATCCCACCTCTCTGGATTCTTTTTGATAGAATTACTATCTCCTATTGGTTCTTTTGAGGATCCTATTACCTTTTATTCAATAGTTGTAGTTGTTATTTGTGAAACTATAGTGTCAGGGTTCCTGAAAATAGCTTGCACTTCTTCTAGATTAACTATGTCAACCGAGTTTGGATCACCAAGAATTTGCATTTGTTGGTATGTGGTGTTTCCTAGTTCTATGTTTTTTCTCTATGGTTTCCTCAGCCAGAGTTCTAGTCTCAATTTCTATTTCTTTTTGGGTGGAGGTTTCTTCTTTTTGTTGTTTTGAGTTTCCCCTAAATCTACCTCTATGATCTCTATTTCTCATGAAAACATACTAGATAAAAGAAAAACTAAGATTGGGTTTCAGAGGAACCTGTGATAACAGATGTGTCGGTTCTCACCCTTCGTCTCACAGCTCCTCTTTCGTCAACCTGCTAAACATACCACACCAAACCAAATACATTTAAGAAAATAACCAAATCAATTATCTAACTTACCTTCTAAATAGCTCCCCGACAACAGCGCCAAAAATGTCAGGCTATTGTATTAAAGATTTTAATTACCTGAAAACACTAAATTGTCAAACCAGGGTAAGTGAACTTAGAGCTGCTACACTATATGTGCTGGTAAGATTCTAACTTTTACCTAAAGTTTATTCTAAGAAGAAAACATAAACTTACTCTTATAAACTGAATCCTAATGATTATCTTAAAACTAATCATATCTTGTTTAATTAATCAAATGGAAGCAATTCTGAGTTAATCAAATGTATTTCTATTCCCAATCTAAAGAAATCACCCAAGGCTATCTACCATTAAATTAAACATCTAATAATCAAAATATCTATCTGAACCATAAAAGAGAGAACATTTTAAAAATCTCTTATTTAATCTAAATATCAAGCAATTCTAAATCTAACAAAGGTGAAACTAATAAATGTCCTATTTTACCCTTCAAGTACTGGAAGCTTCCTTTAACCAGACCATAAGCTAGCTACCCTAACAAAACAGAGTAAGTCTAAACTCAAATTATCTTCAAATCATGATCAAACTAGAAACTGGAAAACAAAGCAAATCTAGACTAATCTAGGAGAAAGATTAATCGACACTTGTTTATTCCTCAAATTCTACAATGGAAAATAACTCATTCCAACATTCAATGATCTACAAGATAATATCAAACTAAGAATGAACTAAACGAAAAATGACTAAGCCAGAATTTAGCAGAGTAACTTCAATTTAAAAACTAACTCACACGCAGATTCTAGAACTAGAAATAAACTAACTATATTGTGGAAAAGAGAAAGTGAATTGAACCTATTGGTGGGCCCAACCAAGAGGTGCAATCGCCCTAAAACAAAACCAGAGCTACTCAAATTATTCCATGCATAATTGTTTCATACCTCATGCTCCATAATTCGTAAATAAACTCAAATCATTTAACAGAAAATGATATAACGCATAGCAATTGTATTATCAGAAATCGCATAACATAATATATCATAATCCATGTTTCTTGAGAGCGATCTGAGTTTATACAGATCCTCCCCAAAATAGTCTTGAACATAGGTGCATTTAACTAAGCGAATATTAGATCCGAAAATGACTCATAGTTAGTTAAAACTAATTTCACAGCTTTATGACACGCAGTGTCAAGAAGCGTGAATCATAAAGCATCATAACAAACAATTCTATAATTTCGCTCTGAGTCATCACATTGAGCTATGACTCAATCAATCATATGAATCAGACTATCATTCCAATCTGGCAATGTCGTGCAAATCTTTGACATCTCCACTAAGTGCAAGCCAGTACCTGGTACTGATAAATATGTTTCAAGGAAACAAGTACCTAACTCATGTCACGTTAGTATCAATATTAGTTTAAAGTATCAAAATACATTAAAAATAACTTGAATCATATGAATACCTTGAATAGCTCCATTTAGGGCAAAATGATGTGAAATGTATCAAGGTAAGACCAGAAAGGAATGATACTGGATATGAAATGGGGGTATATCTGACATGATATAGGCAAAAATATGGTCAAAATTAGAGACTAACACACATTTCGAGGGTGCTAGAGACACCATTGCTCCTTTCTATATCACCCTAAATGTGCATGATCGACTGCTACATAACTGCATGCTAGATTTTGGAGCTTCACATAATGTGATGCCCAAAGCTATTATGGATAGACTAGGCCTCGAGATCACCCGACCTTATGGAGATCTCTACTCTTTCGGTTCGAGAAGAGTTAAGTGCATGGGTATGATAAAAGATTTAGTAGTCACCCTTGCACAAGTCCCAGTCAAAAGTGTTCTGATGGATGTAGTTATTGTTGATATCTCTCCAAAGTATGGCTTACTGCTATCAAGGTCATGGGGAGCCAAACTTGGGGGGTCCCTCCAACTGGACATGACTTACGCCGCAATTCTTGTTTTTGGTGGGCAACTTACTCGGTTATACATGGAAACAAGGTTAGCCTATACAATGAGTGATCCTCAGAATCCTAACAATTTTCCTGTCTACATTGCCGATCAAGATCTAGGAAATTGTATTTTGTCTTTTGACGATGGTATAGATAGTCACATAGAAGAAAATTACATAGACGAGAAAGAATCTGAAAATATGCATAGCATAGGGATTTGGAAAATGTTTTTTGACGATGCTCTATCATGTGAAGGAGCAGGTGTAGGAGTACTTTTTGTGGCACCTGAAAATAAATTTGTTGTCCCTTTTTCTTACAGGCTTTAATGGGATATAGACTACACTAACAATGCATGTGAATATGAAGCCTTAGTATTAGGATTGGAAGCTGCCAAGAAGCTGAACATAAAGAACCTGGGAGTATATGGAGATGCTGAGTTGATAGTCAAAAAGGTGAATCGACAGTACCAGGCCAAACACAGAAGATTGAGAGCATATATAAATTGTGCCTGGGATCTAATGGAAAATTTCTTCTCGTCTGTAAATATCCACTTCATCCTGCACGCCGAAAATTTGCAGGTCGATTCGTTAGCCAAGGCAGCCTCGACATTCACTCCCCCCATAGCTTTTAAATTAAAATACCATACAGAGGTAAGGAACAGACCATCCATCCCGAACAACATACAACACTAACAGGTTTTCGAGGATGATGAATAGATCAGGAAGTTCCTCGAAGCAGTGGGTGACTTTTCTAAAACTCACATCGATCAAGAGAATCAAAATGATCACACGTGGATCATGCAAGAAGGAGAAGACCCTCAGGAGTTCCGAGAAAAAATTTCCAACCATCGCATGTTAGTTTTAAAAAGTAATCAGATTCCAAAGGGACTAATCCCCCTGGAGAGACTTTTCGATCAAAATGACATGACTTTAAAATCCACTCTCCAACCCCAACCAGAAGAAGTTGAAGATTGCGATATAGGGACAAAAGAGGAACCTAGGATGGTGAAAATATCAAAGTACCTTCCTCTTGAGGTGAAAAATAAGTATAAAGATTTGCTTGCATGATATAAAGTTGTTTTCGTTTGGTCTTACGAAGAGCTTAGGACCTATGACACTACTATGATCGAACACAAGATACCTATGAAGCCTGGTGTCAAACCCTTTAGGCAAAAACTTAGACAAATCAACCCTATCTTATTAACCATAGTCGAAAGAGAAGTTAAGAAGCTTTTAGACGCGAAAATAATAGTACCACTGAGATACTCTGATTGGGTGGCACACCTGGTCCTGGTTAGAAAAAAGAGTGGGGAGATTAGACTGTGTGTTGATTTCAGAAATTTAAATAAATCTTCCCTCAAAGACAACTATCCTTTACCTAAAATGGATCACGTCTTAGAAAAGGTAGTTGGAGAAAATAGGATGTCTATGATCGATGGTTTCTCTGGGTACAATCAAATTGTTGTAAATGAACAAGATAAAGAAAAAACAACCTTCACTACACCCTGGGGTACATTCATGTATCATAAAATGCCTTTCGGTCTAATGAATGCAAGTGCCACCTTCTAGCGTTCTATGGATATCACTTTCGTCGATGAAAGAGACAAGTTTGTAGTTATCTATCTCAATGATCTAACCGTTTTTTCTAAGTCTGACGAAGATCATTTAATAAATCTCAAACAGACTTTCGAAAAATGTCGCAGGTTCAGTCTGTCTTTAAACCCCAAAAAGTCTCACTTCGCCATGCGAGAAGGTAAACTCCTGGGCCATATTGTGTCCCAAGACGGAATTAAAATTGATCCCAGCAAGGTTCAAGCTATAGACACAATAAATATTCCTAGAAATGTAAAGGAAATTCAGTCATTCTTAGGAAAGATAAATTTTTTGAGGAGGTTTATCCCAAACTTTGCTAAAATTGTGAAATTAATCACAGGTATGTTAAAGAAAAACAACAAGGTAAAATGGAAAACAGAGGCCAAAGAATCGTTTGCATGTATCAAGAGGGTTATAAGCGAGGCACATGTACTAGCTAGCCCCAACTATCTAAATGATTTTTTCATTTTCTCGTTCACCTCCGAGCATACCATTATCGTGGTGCTCCTCCAAAAAAATGAGGAAGGTTTTGAACAACTGATAGCCTTTTTCAGCAAAAGTCTCAGAGACGCGGAACTAAAATACGATATAATGGAAAAACAAGCATATGCTATGGTAAAGGCATTAAAGGCTTTTAGAACTTATGTATTGCATTCCAAGATAATCGCGTATGTACCTACTAGCTCTGTAAAAGACATTTTAGTGCAGCCTGACAGTGATGGCAAAAGGGGATGATGGCTCGCAAAAATTCAAGAATTTGATCTGGAGATAAAGCTGATGAAACTAGTAAAGGGTCAAGGTTTGGCTAAAATCTTAGCTGAATCTAATTTCAGAGTCCTCAGCATAAATAGCATACAGGGATGTGGAGAAGATGAGGATATGAACGAGCTCTATAAGCAAACAAGTGAAATTAGAATCGAAGAGAAGTTTACATCCTCTGATTGGTACAAAAACATAGTATCCTACCTACTGACTTTGAAATGCCCGAGTGATTTATCTCCATCCAAAGCCAGAACGCTAAAACTACATGCGGTCAAATACAATATATCTGAGGGTAAATTGTATTGGAAGGACCCACTTGGCTTCCTGTTGGTTTGTTTGGTTGAATCTGAAACAGAGGAGGTCATAAGAGAATTCCATAAAGGAGTGTGTGTGGGACATCACGCTTGGAGAGCGACAGCTTATAAAATCCTGAGGGCAGGGTATTATTGGCCTAAACTTTTCTCGGATGTAAATGCCAAAGTCAAGGATTGCGACCCTTGCCAACTGTTCGTAGGCAAGCATAAAATCCCAACGCTACCTTTAGTTCTAGTCAAAACAGAGGCTCCTTTTCAGCAGTGGATTTTATAGGCAAAATTAACCCCCATTCTAGAACTCAACACAAATGGATCCTAACCGCCACAGATTACTTTACTAAATGGGTAGAGGCTATTCCAACTAGAAGGGCTACAGATTCAGTGGTAATAGATTTCCTAGAAGAAAACAATTTATCTAGATTCGGCTGCCCTCGAAAGATAGTCACAGATAATGCCTAGTCTTTTAAATATATGGCTATGATCAGTTTTTGCCAAAAATACAATATTGTACTCGGCCATTCTACGACATATTATCCCCAAGGAAATGGAATGGCCGAGTCTTTGAACAAGATTTTGATCAACATAATTAAGAAAGTGTTGAACGAGAACAAGAGATCTTGGCATGTACATTTAAAATATGCACTATAGGCGAATCGGATTGGCACGAAAAAATACGTCGGCATTTCTCCTCTCCATATGGTGTATGGGACTGACGTGGTATTACCCATAAACTTAGCACTTCCCGTAATGAAAATATGGAAATATGAGAAAGAAGAACCAAACCACATCACAAGGAGAATAAATCAGCTAATCGAAGTACAACAGCACAAGGTCAAAGTGGACGAAAGATTGCAAAAATATCAAGACGACATGAAAATGTTATTTGACCGTAAGACAAAAGACAGAGAGTTTCTTCTAGGCGATTTAGTCTTGAGATGGGATGCTAGGAAGGAAGATTCGGTGAAGCACGGTAAATTCGATCATATTTGGTATGGACCATTTAGAGTTGCAGCTTCCGAAGGAAAAAATTCATTTTTATTAGAAAATTTGGATGGTAAAATCTTCAACGCCCCTATCAATGGGCGTTATTTAAAACACTACATGAAATAATTGGTTCCCAAAGGATTTCCATTGTATATACCGGTTTGTATTTCCTTTCTATTTCATGATTCCTTTGAGGTAAGTTTTCATTTTTAATTAATTAGGTCAGTAGAAATAGAGATACGCAATTTTCAAATACATTCAACTCTTTTAAAGGACACTCTTCGTGTTTACAGGATTTCGGCTTGCGACCTAAATGAGCGAAAGGAGAAAATGGAAAGTTATATATCGAAGGCTGAATTCACCGAAAACAGGTGATAGAAAAGGTTTTCGGTTGTTTCAAAATGGTAAGGTAAAGGTATGAACTCCTGAGAATTATGTTCTTTAAGAAAGCAAAGGTCTCCAAAGCACCGTAATGGTCCCATCAATTTAATGTTTTCGCTTAGTTGTTATTAAAAAGAACAATTACTTGCTCTGGGTCCTAAGAAGTTAACTTAAAATAAAGATAGGTGATAGTTAAGTAAAGCATCTCTGGGAAAGGGTTTTCAAAAACCTATTTTAATTTTCGACCCCTGCTCCTCGGTGTACAAACATCTGTCTGTCACCTTTCTTTCGGTCTTCAGATTTACCTTCTTAAAATTCCAAGTACCTTTCCAGATTTATATACATAGGGGAAGAGATTATGTTTTAACTTTGAAAGTTGTAAAGCGTATTTTGGAAAGGAAGCTGGTCTTCATAACTCCTCAGTCTCTTACTAAGCAAGTTATGCATAGGTGGATCCTGACTATTCTAGGTTTTTCAACAGTTTCGAAGGATTGAGGCTTGCTCTAAGGAAAACCCCTAGAAATTTGTTCGCCCTTTTTCCTGCGGGTTAAGGTGTGGTGAAAGTTAAGGGAAGGTTGGTACCGAGTAATCAAAGTAAGTTGACAGACCTCCATTGAAAAATATTATACAAATATCACCCCTCATACAAACTGATTGCCCCCACTTTGTGTTCTAAAAAGAAAATTATAAGATAGATGGTGAAAGGAAAGTCATATCTAATTGTACATCTAGTCTGGAGAGACAATGAAAGGAAATTCAGAAATGATTGCCCTCGTCTTAGCATTTAAATGCATAAATATATTTCGAAGTGGTGAAAGGAAATTCAGCAAGAAAGGGGCAGATAACTTCACCGGGGTACTGAACAGGCCCGCTAGAAGCAAAGCAATATCTGAGATATTTGTAAGGTTGTTATACACGAATTTCACTCTACTCTGGTTATCAAATTTCTCGAAACTGGATCCACATCCTAAATCTAGACAGGACTCCCTGATTAAAAACATGTAATAAATTTCGTTGGATGCAAACCAAAAGCCACAATATCTATTGGATTTCCTAAGACTGTTTTGATTGTCTTAAAGCAAACCTAAATTCAGTAAAGAGAAAGAGAAAGTCGTGAAAGGGACTGTAGTTGAGTGTGAAACATAATTGAGTATTGAAAAGCTTTGTAGAAGTGAAAGGAAAGATCTCTTCTTCCCTCTGTTTATCTTTTCCCTAAAGCAAGTTTAGCAGAAGTGAAACAAATGACTCCATATACCCAATATAGGTACGTGGTCTACTGCTCTGCCCATCTCACAGGGAAATGTGATCCCTAGTTGGAGCCTATGTTGGAGCCACCTTTTTCGACTAGTTTTAAGCGTAATTCTGCAGTCAAAGGTTGGTCATCTAAGTTGTTTTTTACTTCGTAACCTTTACACATTGAAAGTCTCAGTAACCCTGATATGTAAAGTGGTGATGGTCATTGTACTCCTAATACCTTTTCCTTTTGACCATGAATGAGTTTTTTCACTTTTCTTTACCTCAGGAGATTGCATTTCGGGAGTTACAAGTCACAATGTTTTTAAGCCCCGATGCGCGAAGTCGCGATGTAACCTTGAAAGTTTACCTAGGTTACCGCCGATAGTAAAGTTCCTTAAAACCTTAGTTAATCATTGTCATTATTTCGCATCTCGACGTTTTCCCTCCCTAAAAGTCTCACCTTCACAACTCTGATAGGCGAAGTCGCGAGATGTCCGCACAAGTTACCCGGGTTAGTGTAAGGGGTGAGTAGTTTTTAACCATAGTTAAAGTTTGTCGGTATTTCATGACTCAGCATATGTTTCTCCCAAAAGATATACTTTCGAAGCCTCGAATCACGAAGTTCTGATATTACTTAATTCTAATTTAATTAAACACTTAATCCGGTTTACCTTCTGACTTAACTAGATCACACCATCGTGATATCGGAATTTCGCAACTTGGCATATGATCCTCCCAGGAAATTTACCTTCGAAGTCCCGAGTCGCGAAGTCACAATTTTTAAATAAGCATGATTAATCAAACGCTAAATCCAGATTATGTTTTCTCTCAACTCGATTGCGTCATCGCAATCTCCAGTTTTAGAGGCTCGAAAGGTTAGAGTGAAAACTCCCGATACAGAGAACGCAGAAAGGTTGATTAAAGTTTAAAAAATCCTGATTAAATTAGCTAAGCCAACTTAATCAGTGTTTAATACAAGTAATAATAAGCACAGTCTACAACGTATTTTTAAATGTTCTTTGTGCCAACTGGTACCACGAACCGTCAAAATTTATGGCATTAATTAGAAATAGGGCGAAACGGCAAGTAAGGATATGGTTTTTATTGCTAAATCTGTCTCTAAATATGATTTGACCGTTCTGTCATAAGGACATCGAGATTCTAAATGATCGAAGATATAGATCTTTTTTTTCTTTATGTTCTATTCATAAAGCTCATTTCTCTCCCGCATAGATAAGTTTTTCTCAACAAACTGATCTCTATATGTACATGCATTTTTATTACAGGAGAGCTAAGTCACAATCTTTTGTCATGGCCCAGCGAAAAGCGTCCAAGATAAGTGTTGAGATTTTAGGACAAGGCTTTGATAATGTTTCGGATACTTCACCACGAAGCGTTAATTCTATACGAACCTGGTCATACATCTCTGAGGTTCTGCAATCCGATTTGGTGAACTGTTTGGATGATTCCAGTGACAACGAGAAAGACGACTTGACTACCAAATACAAGATCGTCGTCCAAACAGAGATGCACAAAGTAGCGGCCAAGCCACGTCTTCTGCCTTACTATGACATGATCCAATGGGCGCTAGATCATGTAGATATCCCTACCAGAACCATCATCAGCGAGTAGAAGGTCACTGTTGGGACCTTTAGACCAGAAAACTTACAGGCAATGTACAAGTTACCACCCACGTCGAACTTCACATTCAATGCTCAGTTTCTAGAGGATTTTAAACAGAAGGAATGCGAGCAATACAGGAAAACCTTATCTGATTTGATCAAGGATTGGGTCTCACACCCCGCGAAGTTCAGGGCAGATAGCAACGGAGTTTATTCCATATCTTCTTTGGAACCACAGTTCAAATACATAGCAATGATGACCTGTAGATTGTATGGGAGGGAAGACACCACACATTTTTTCCTCCCATGGGTGCCTCTGATGCATACAGTCGCAGAAGGTTGTTCTTTCGACTGGGCCAAACTATTGTCAGATAGTCTGACCAGTCGGATTACAGAATATCAGACACAGAGGGCAAGTGGGAGAGCCGCCTCATTTTTTATGTCTGTATACATCATGGACACCGTGTGTTCCATGATGCCTTTTCCCTTAATGAGTTGGAGCTGGGCTCCATCAGATGCTGAGCCTATCCATGTCTATCATTCTAAGCTTTGGGAGGATAAGGCCTCAGATTTTATATACGAAAATTTCAATTAGGTAATGGTACTGATGCATGTCGCCATCTTCGATAATCCACCGCCCAGGATCTCAAATAGCATCGTGGCCAATTTGAGTAGGGTGGTTGACTGGTACGTGGAGGAAGAATTTTCATACATCAGGGTTTTTGGCGCTTTTTTCCCTCCACATGCTCTACCATTATTTATACCCGATAGGCTGACCTATCACGAGATCGCCAGGCAAACCGTGATTGGTGTCATAAGTAAAGAGATGAAAGTATTTTCAAAGAAGGTATGACCACCTTTCCCAATTCATTTAAACACCTATTCTTTATTAGATTTTGGGCATGCAAAGGTCGAGGCAGCAGCCTTAGAAGATATAAAATTAGTCCACATTTAATTCAAGAAACACGACCCACACAAGGTCGTGAGTAATCACTTGGCTAGTTGTGGCCTTAAAAGATTTGAGCATGAGAATTCGCCTCATGATGATATTTTTCAAGGCACGAGATCTTATGCCGAGGTTTTGGCTTGGATACAAGCCCTGTCACCCGAAGAGAGGGCCGATGTTTTCAAATTCCAAGAACATAGGCAGAGCTTCCTTCCCCCAGTATTATGGGGTGAGAATCCAACGACCGTAGAGGTGCAGCAAATAGAAGTCGAAGGCTCCAAAGATTTAGCACCCGGCCAAGAAGAACACCAGGATGAGAAAGAGAAAACTGGGGGCCCGAAACAGGAAGCTGAGACTTCCGATCCTCCAAGAAAGCCAACTTCGGTCATTACTCCAGGGAAATCATCTAAACAGGTCAGCAATCCCATCATTTCTATTACTCCCCTACAGTCGACAAAGGGAATCCCAGACATAGGTTGGATTTTTGGTGAAGAATTAACACCCATATCAGTGGAAGAGCTACCCCTGAATGAATTCTTCTTCGATAAGAAGAGAAAGGCTGTCATGAGACAAGAACTCTACCAAGAGGTAGGTACTGTATCTAAGAAATTTAAAATTATAACCAAAGGGAGAACTATGAAAAAAGAAGAATTTGAAACACAAATAGCAGGAACATTGGGGGATTTCGCTACGACAAACCAATATTCAATCAGGACCCTAAAGGATCAGTTGAAGAGAAAAAATCGTCTGATCAAGACATTAAAGGCTAAACTAGCTACAATAGAGCCTGCTGCCAAAGATCAGGCGAATGCAACTTTAGAGCAAGCTAGAATAGATGATCAAAAAGAAATCAAGCGGCTCAAAGCCAATCTCGAACAGACACAGTTGATGGCTCAGACAAGTCAAAGCTCAAAGCTAATATCGAACAGACATAGTTGATGTCTCAGACAAGTCAGATACAGATAGGCCAGCAAGGAGAATTGATATAGCAGCTTCAGGCCAAATTAGAGTTCGCTAAAAGACAGGTAATCAATATCGGGATATTTCAATCCCAAGCAATAGAAATCAAAAAAAGGTTATCGACAGCGCAACAAGGTCTGCTTGTTAAAGTAGAAACAATTCAAAGTTGTTGTCAACTCATTGATCAAGTATTGGAGAACCTCTCTCTCAGAGAAAGGGAAGTCAAAGCGGCTTGGGTTGCGTTCCAGGAGGCTATTATAGCCACGACGAGAAGGGAAATAAGCAGTAGTTCCGGTTTTCCCATCCTAGAGCAGACCAGGGGCAACATCTTGTTGAAAGAATGGGAGCGTAATATATCTTAAGGCAGACAACAAGTTAAGGAGATAAGAAAATCTTGTGAAGAAACTTTTGGTTTGTTAAATGGGATTTGGTTGGGTTCCGATGGTGAGAGTAGCATTGAGATACTGGGTCATATCAATACAACCCAATATTTGCTAAATATCAAGGAAAATGAAGAAAGAGAATTAGCCGAAATATCAAAAATAACCCAGATGGACATAGTTCAAATAGATAAATGGTTAATTAAACCAAGTATACTATTTTGTTCTATCAGCGCCAAAGACCAATAGGTGGAAGGAAAGTTTCCACTATTGGTGAAATATTGTTGTATTTTTTAGGCCAATAATCAAGCAGAACCTTCTAAGTTGATATCACAGTTGGTGGAGAAGTGCGTTATAAGCATGGAGCATGCCAAGAGGCAATTTCCCGGTACCAAATGGGGACAGAGATAAAGAAATGAAACGTTTAAACTCCTTTGATTGTAACTGAAAACCTCTGGAACAATTGAGATTACAGCATATAAAAATTTGTGTAAATATACATTTTGTAGAAAGAAAAAAGGGGCTGGACCTTTTTGGTCGATTGTAATAGAGGCTATCTCCTTTTTGAGAATTAATACAAAGAAATCCGGAGAATCCTGATTCCGTCAAGACTGTGTTATGAGTTTGTTCTCTTTGTTATTCATATTCAATTTTATTTCTCTTATATACATTTGATGAATGTTTCACTGCAATTTAGTAAAACTTCTACTATAGTGATTAAATTTTAGTCATCTATATCATTTACAGTTTTTCCTCTGTATCGGCTACCAGCAGGTACAAGACCTATGAACCTTTTAGGTTGTCATATTTTATGCTTCGTCAGATCCCTTCTTAGCCTATTTTCTTCTTCTATTTACAGAGTGAGATTCTCCCTTGATAGGAGCCTTACTTTATAAACAGCTAAATGTTTTTCTCATATTTCACACACTATTTATTTCAAATATAACGCAATTACGGAAAAAGGCCTTTGGTTTGCATTTTGTCCTTAATATCAATTTCAAAGTTCTCTTTTATAAGATCAAATTGATATAGCATAAAAACTTTCAGATCTCTTTTAAATTTTTATGTTCCTCTATGACTGTCCCCATTGTAAGACAACCTAATATCGAACCCGGTTTATCGAACCAAACCCATATCACTTTAAATCTCTTCGATAATATACTTAAAACAACCACCACCCAGGTAGAACTTGAACATTCATGGGTTGCAATTGAATGGGATATAAACATCCAGGAACAGTTGGAAGCCAGATAGCGACAACCTGGAAATCAACCCTAGCTTCCTTTCCTGAAGTTTGACTCTCCTCCCTTTTTACACCTTACTCACTTTCAGATGCCTAGACACTATACTTTTTAAAGCCTTAAGTACAGACTCTGGAACAACAGGGGGCACACACTTCTCAAGGACCTTGGAATCCATGGCAGGGATCAGTTCCCTCATTAGGGATGTCAATCGGGGGAAAACCCTTCCATAGCCAATGGAACCCCAGGCAAGGCTCAGGACCTATGGCCATCGGATCGGAAGGGGCCAACCCTTTCCAAAATCCTTGGAATACAATGCAAGCCCAAACCTCCACATCCTACTACGGGAGTCAGTCGATGACGTCTCAACAAGTGCAGAATCTGTATGTTGGACATAGCCATGGTTTTTACCAGAACCCTGGCCAGCAACCTAACTTTTCCTGGCAACCTGGTGCCAGCCAAACTCCAGGCTCCTTTTTTCCTGGTTATAACCAACAACCTAAACTACCGTTTCTGGCAACTTTGCATTTGCCAGACTTGTCAAGATTATTGAATGACCCAATCTGTCATGATCCACGTTGGCCTGCTATGCCAACCAAGTTTCCCTCAGACATCCCAAAGTTCAAGGGAAAGACTAATGAAGATCCAGGTGATCATGTGACTACCTTCCAGTTATGGTTCTCATCCAACTCATTGAGAGACGACTCCATCCAGTTGTGCTTGTTTCAACACACTCTCATCGGGAGTGTTGCGAAATGGTACATTGAGCTCGACCGCTCAAGATGCTCTATGTTTGGAGAATTGACAATGGTTTTCTTAAACCATTTTCAATTACCTGTGAGATACAACACTGACACAAAATTGCTAGCCAACTTTGAGCATACAAAGGCAGACCATATCTCTAATCATATATGAGAATGGAGACGCCGAAAGAGCTTGATAAAAGTACCACTCCCACCAGAATTTTTGCTAGAGTGGTTCCTCAAGTCTTTGGTCCCATAGTTATCCAAAGAGGTAGCAACGTCGGGGATATTTTCAGAAGAAGAAGTGATAATGAGAGCTCAACAGCTAGAGCTGATTTACTCTAAGTCTGGTTTACTTTACGAAATTTTGCTAGACGCACCGCGGTTGATACTTGACAAGACTAGACAGAGATATGGACCACATGCCGATGCTATTATCAAATGAAGCCCGTTGATCAGTTGTCAAATCAATTGCAGCAATTGTCAATACATCAGCTAGCATCTAGCCAGAACACTGGTTCGGCTACTCCCCCTACCTAAACTACGGATGTACACAGTGTGCAATCGAAAAATATGAAGGCCACCCAGCAGCCTGACGGAAAGAAGAAACAATGAAAGAAGGGTAACATGGACAAGAAACCCACCAATAATGTTGGTGGGGGAAACACAGAGAATAATAATTCAAAGTATCTGTGTAACCTTTGCACGAAAGACCATCTGACTCACCTATGCCCTCGGCTCGGAGAGGCCCAAACATTTTTGGCGCAACAACATTCTGTTGTGTTAACAAACCCATTTCCACATGGGCAAAATTTAACTCAAGCCTCTTCAAACGCAGATGGGGGAAGTCAGCGACCCCCTTCATTTTCTAGTAATCCCTTGACCTCGAATGTTTATATGTTGAAAGTTGATGCTCATATAGCAACTAGGACACATGATTATGGAATGACAAGTAATTTCGAGAAGGGTAAAAAAGATGAAAACCTATATGTTCCTCTCCAGGTTGAGAAGACATTAGTGAAACAATGACGTGCATCCCTAAAGGTGCGTTCAAGAAATCTTCCCACAATCCAAATGCAAGGGCCGCCCAAAACTACTCTATGGTGGAGGAATTGTCACAAACCCCTTGTGTAATGTCTGCTTTGGAGGTCCTCCAGAGCTTCCCTTCCTATAGAAAGGCTCAGTTAGCTTCCTTAGGATCCATTGAGACCTATAATTCTAGAATGATCACACTCAATATGACTGACTTAAAACCTCGTCTCCCCTACCGCGTGGCATTTTAGATAGTAGTGGATTATACCATGAAAAATTTTACCCAAAATATTTTCTTCACATTGGTGGATGAGCGTGCCTCGACATGCGTGATGTCATTGGCGTGTTGGAATGCCATTGGCCAACCCGTTTTGTCTCTGTCACCTACTCTTCTTATAGCTTTCAACGATCGTTCATTCCGACCACATGGAATCATCCCTTCCTTCCCCGTACAGTTAGGAAGGAAGACCGTGTGTGTCAAGGTTGAAGTGGTCGCCTCTCGACTACAACCTTATGTTAGGAAGGAGTTGGACCTATGTTATTCATGGATTGGTCACGACAGTTTTCTGGGTCTTGTTGTTTCCACACGAGGGTCAGATTGTGTCCATTGATCAGTTGTCTTTCTCCCATTCTGACCCTTCATCGGGGGCATCCACGGTCCCGATGATTGATAACCCTTAGCCCGAAGCCGTCAACATAGGGGTTGTTTTGTGCCCACCTTTGATGGGTACTTTCGATTACCCACCTCCAACCGATAATTTCAAGTACATATCGGTTGTCCTCGACCAGCCAAGGGCCAAAAATTTTCAAGTCTCGTCGTTTCGCACGACTTACTTTAACAATATGTGGACTCTTCCTTCCCCATCAACCATGATGGAAGGGACAAGGCACCATGGCATGGCCATGCCCTTGTCAGCAGCAGAATTTGAGTACTCTATAGTCCAGCAAGCTTTCGCTGACCCCGATCTAACTCCCGCACAGGAGTTAGATCCAGTTCTCAAGCCTATTTGGGCTCAAGGTTCCCTCGTCGATACTGATTCTTTAGACTTAGTCTTTCCCTCAGACGAGGTGATTATCGAGGAAATGATTGGTCCGAACAGACCCTAGGATGATCTCCATCACAGATCTTATTTTCTCCCAGAGTTAAGAAGAATTGAAGCAGGTGAATTCACTTTGACTATGACTAGAGATAGGTCTTTCCCTATCAATCCTTTGGCTACGCACACAGTTTATGTTGAAAGTAATATGGCAACCATCGCTAAAACGATACCTATTTATATATCCATAACTCCTAGCATCATGGAGAATGTCTTCGTCAGAGCAGAATTCTCCCCCGAGGAGATTCGAATTTACAGGGATTTATTTAAAGAATTTCGTGACGTTTTTGCCTAGTCTTACGAGGAAATGCCAAGCATTGATCCAAGAATTGTTGAACACGAAATCATGACATATCCTGACACTAAGCCGGTCCAGCAAAATCTTTGTCCAGTTAATCCTAAGAAAGCAGTAGCTATTAAGGCTGAAGTAGAGAAACTACTCAAAGTTGGTTTCATCTACCCGGTCCAATTTACTCAATGGGTGTCAAATCTCATTCCAGTCAACAAAAAATAGGGTACGATTCGCATATGTATGAACTTATGTGATTTGAACAAGGCCTGTCCAAAGGATAATTTCCCCACTCCATTTATTGACCAGATCGTCGATGAATGCACAAGCTACGAGGTCTTTTCTTTCATGGATGGTTTTTCGGGATACAATCAGATACAGATCAAACCCGAAGACCAACACAAAACCACTTTAATTTGTATGTGGGGTACATTCACTTATCAGAAGATGCCTTTTGGTCTGAAAAATGTTAGAGCTACTTTTCAGTGGGCCACGTCTTTTGCTTTCCACGATCCCAAACACATAGTCAAAGCTTATCTTGATGATTTAGCATCACGATCTCGTAAGAGAACTAGTCATCCCACACACCTCTGACTTATCTTTGAGCGATGACGCTACTACCGGATTCACTTGAATCCAAAAAAATTTAATTTTTGTGTGACATCGGGTCGTCTGTTAGGCTTCATAGTTTTTACAACAGGGATCATGGTCGATCCTCTAAAGGTTGAGGTGATAGTTCAGTTGCCTCACCCGTTCATGGTCCCTCAACTTCTGAGTTTACAGGGAAAAGCAAACTTTTTACGGTGTTTCATCGCAAACTATGTCGGATCACAAAGGGTTTCATGTGTTTACTGAAGAAGGACGTTCCTTTTCATTGGGACGAAGCTGCTCAATGCTCTTTCGAAGCGTTGAAATACGCCCTCACGTCTGCCCCTCTGCTTCGGCCACCCAATTATAATAAATATTTCTTATTGTACTTGGTCATTGCGGAGTCGACCATCGGTATGGTCTTGGTTCAAGAGGATGATTTGCTTGAAGAACACGTGATTCATTACCTGAGATGAGGCCTAGTTGGACCAGAACTCAATTGTTGCCATGTTGACAAACTTATGTTGGCAATAGTTCATGCCGTCCAATGGTTCTGTCATTATATCTTGTTTCGCAAGACCACCGTTATTGTCGTTGTGAATCCATTTCAATACGTGTTGACATGACGTGTAATCGGTAGAAAGATCAGTAGATAGATAGTTATCCTCCAGGAATTTGACTTGGATTTTGTTTCGGCAAAATCCAAAAAGTCGTTGGTCTTTGCAGAACTCATCTTGGAACTTCCGATCTAGTCAAGTGATGTTATACCTGAAGAGTCACCTATTAAAGGAGACATGTTTTTTATCGCATCTTCGGACCCTTGGTATGGAGATATACTAGTCTATCTCCAGACTTTGAAGTGCCCTACTTCTACTTCTCGTGATGAGTGTTGACGTATATGCCATCAGGCAAAAAACTATCTCATACTCGAGGACACTTTGTATCGTCAAGGTGTAGATTGTATCCTTCGTCAGTGTTTCACTCATGAAGAAGAAAAAATTGTGCTCAACGATTGCCACACTGGAGCATGTGGCGGTCATTTGTTTGGGTTGGCAACAACCCAGAAGATTCTATGAGTCGGTTACTTTTGGCTGACATTAATCAAAGATTGTGTTGAATCAGTCAAGAAGTTCCACCTGTGTCAAATCTTCTCTCAGAAGATGAGGGCACACCTTGCTCCCATGTTTCCCTTCATCACAGTTGGTCTCTTTACCAAGTGGGGGATTGATTACACTACATGCAATCCCCCTTCAGCAAGGGGGCACAATTATATCATCATAGCAATAGACTACTTCACGAAGTTGGTTGAGGCTATGCCAACATTTAAAGATGATGGCAAGATAGAAGTTCTCTTTTTGTTTAACCAAATTATAGCAAGGTTCGGTGTCCCAAGGAAGATTGTCACTGACCATGGAAGTCACTTTTAGAATAAAATGATGTCTAAGTTAACATCAAATCTTGGGTTGAGACAAGAACATTCGTCACCCTACTACCCACAAGAGAATGGTCAGGTGGAAGCTGTGAATAAGTCTCTTAATACTATTCTGCAACAAACGATCAATTCAGCCAAGTCAAATTGGCATTTGATGTTGTACTCGGCATTATGGGCCTACCAAACATCTGTTAAGACTACAACCGGTTTCTCACCTTTTCAACTCGTTTACGGGCTGGAAGTACTCTTTCCTATAGAGTTCCATATCCCATCTCTAATAGTTATTTCCAGACACTTCACTGCTTGAAGAGCGTTTATTATATCTTGAGCAGCTCGATGAGCAGCATCGGGGCACAACCTTAGTTAACAAGGCTCACAAACAAAAATTCAAGTGTCGGTATGATCAGTCTAATCGTCCTTGGATTTTTTTCGAAGGAGACCTTGTCCTAGCCTATGACCAAGATAAGGATCCCTTGGGGGCAGGCAAGTTCAAACCCATGTGGTTTGGACCTTTCATCGTGAAGGAGGTTCTAAAGAAGGGTGCTTATCGTCTAGTGGACTTTGAGGGAAATGATTTAGAGGAGCCTAGAAATGGGTTCTACCTCAAGAAGTATTACTCATAGGTGGGTCTCCTTGGGTGACTTCTTGTACATATGAATATTTTTTATACAGTTATTTTTTGTCTTTTTGTTTTATGGATGTGTCATTTTTTATGTCATCTTTTTCACTGTGGCAGATGTCAAGTGAATCAGAGGTGTTTGTTGGGTTTGCGGACGGTGCTAGCCATCACACTTAGAGGCTTTCTTCCGCATCTTGGGTGATTTTCACACCTCAGGGCCAATTGCTATCTTCAGGAGGTATCTATTTAGGTGACGCCACAAACAATGTTTCTGAATGCAACGCAGTTTTAGAGTTTCTTTGTGACACTTTGTTGCATAGTATCTCTCACCTCTGGGTCTACTTAGATGCTCAGCTGGTTGTGTCCCAGTTAAATGGGGTTTATCGTGTTTACGATCCTACTCTACATTGATGGTTCCTTAGGGTACGTCTCTTAGAACGAAGCTTTGATTACATTACATATATCCATGTTTCTAGGAGATTGAATCAAATCATAGATACTCTAGCTAATCATGTATTCGATTGGCATATTGCACACTGTAATAAAAAGCACACACACGCACATGTAAAAACATTTGTAAATAAATGTAATCCATAAGACATGAAAATATGTAAATACACACATATATATATCGAAAGTATCAGAGTACATAGGTGGGCGCAAGCGCCTCAAAAATATATGTCCAGTAAAAGTCATGGGGCTTATGCCCTAAAAAATATACAAAAGGTGCCCTCGACACATAAGTAGTCCAGCCTAGCTAAGGGCGGGGCATGTTGGCACTGTCGTAGTGAACAACGACATTTGCCAAACGTCGGAAGAGTTGGACCCAGGTCCGTGGTACCCCAACTAAGTGAGGTTGCATTGATGGTGGGAGATCCTTGATCTCTTCCATAGGGACTGTACGAGTGAGCGCGGTGAGGTTCCTCTCCACCCGTCTCAATACTCTCTCAGGCTCTCCATATGGAGGTCCCCCTACTATTTTTGTTGGTCTGGAGGCTACGGCTGGTCCTGCCTCTGGTCGAGGACGCCGCCTAGTCCTCAAGAAGTCTGCTAGACACACTGGTCCCACATCTTTACATAACAGATACATAGTTGTCAGATACTTTGGTACACGTAAAAAATGATATATATAAAAAGAAATACAAATTAAATAACTTTAAAAAACAAATGTACCTATCTCTCCTCGATCACCTCCGAGAGGTATGAGCATGTTCGGATCCCTAAAAAAGTTGATCCCGGCATAGGGGTAGTCCTCTATTATCAGAATCTGTTGTGCCCACCAGTCAAAAAAATTATCATCGAAGGCCTCTATGGTCCTTCTGCCCCCCTGTCGTGGTAGCAATGCCCCCCATCTACATAATTTTGGGAGGGAGGCCTCATGCCCCCGCACTATCTCTCATGGACTAAGACTGGGTACCCTCTCAAAGAAAAAAGAGCACAAAATGTTCCTGAACCCGAAGTTTTTGTTTTCTCTCCTGCGACACTCGGTGAGTTGTCTCTTCATGCAGTCTAGCATGGTTGTACTCCCATAAAAAATATGTGCATTTAAGCACTGCACTGCACAATGCATGTGCACCCGAGAGGCCTGATCTAAATCCATGGATCCATTAATCCACCCAATGAGTAGAACTATCACTTTTAGTGATAGATTTTTTATCTTGTTAATCGACACCTGAAAACCTACTTTCTCAGTACCAGCCCCACAATGGAGTCCAATCAACTCCTCAATGTTGTGAGGCCCAGGGGGGAAAGTACGTAAGTTGACTGGATCACCTCTCCTCAAGAGACCAGTTAGGAAGTAAATGTCTTCAGTCATTGGAGTCAATGACTGCCCCTTGATCATAAATGCCTTAGCGTCAAGATGTCAGTAATCTACCAAGGCGTTCAACAGCCTGGGTTGTGCCCTCATAAATGGACACCGGAAGAACTTACACAAAATGCATTGTCTCAATGTGGCCATAGCTATGGGGTCCTCATCGACCAAAATATTCATGTCCTCATGCTCCCTCTCTCTCCAGTGGACATACATCCTGCAAAATGACAAGTTCATGGAGCATTAAATCTTGCATTTTTAAAAGGTTTCCACATCTTTGAGGGTGTACGCGGGTTGTATTGGACACGGTTGCGTATGCACATGGGTAGACTATTTTCTTCCCACGGGCATCCATGGGTTGTCCTTTGACATCCTGCATACACATAGGTCCAACCTTTTTTAGAGGTGCATGCCCCCCCTAAAAACCAAATTGAAAGAAAAAAGAAAGTATCGAAATGCAAGAGGACCTAGTTTGTACTTACTTGCTCCGAGCAAAAGTTTGTTTCATCCTTTGAATCTCCTAGAATCAACTCTTTAGAAAGGGGTTTTTTTGACTTCTTGGTCAATTCTCAATTTACAATGGTGATAATGAGCTGCCAGCTTCTATTTGTAGAATTTTTGGCCCCTTTTTGCCATTTTTTGGACCCTTTTGTCGTTTTTTCTGGCTTGGAAATCATTTAGCGTGGTTCTTGAGTTTATTACGAGATGTTATGATACACTTCACTTTTGGTCTTGGGAAAATTTTTGAAAGTTGGGTCATTTTTAAAGGTCCTCTAGTGAAAAGTCATTTTTCCAACTTTTTGCATCTAAGTTAGGATTCCACCTCCACTTTCTGCATCTCGTTGTATTTTTCGCTTTACCATAGGATCGATCCCACTGAGTTGCGATATGGAACCATAATTATTTCTTTATAAGTATCATAATTTAGTGGTAGATCTTGCCTCTACATGGATGCCCTAGTTAGATCCTCATTGTTTTTGGCATCCATGTCGTTGTTAATGACCTTAGGCTCGGGAGTCCTTCTTAGTCTTGTCCTGATTATGAGTTTGAGCCTCATTTTCATGATTCATCGTCACTCTTGACCTCACCCTCGGGACTCCCAAACAATGATGAGTCTTCTTTAATCCCTTTTCAGACTCTTTAAACATGAAAAGATTGTCGAGCGATCATGTTTCCCTTCACACTCGCCAAACTAAAAATTGAAGGCACGTATGTCCAGTGGTAGTTTACCCCTTTTTCAGTCTGGATGGTCAATTGTACGAACAAAGGTATACTCTAGGAAATTTAGTTCACTAGAAGAGTATTCTCAGGTATAAGTTTAACCCTTTTTCGGGCCTGAGGGACTAAATTTACGAAAAAGGAACCCCCACGGAATCCATAGTTAAGCTCTTTTCAGACTCCCTAAAATTGAAAATATGGTCAAGTGACCTTGTTTCTTCACACTGGTTAAACTGGTCCAAAAGAACATCCCTTACGGAGTCCATAGTTAATCTCTTTTCAGACTCCTTAAAAGTGAAAAGATCGTCGAGTGACCTTGTTTCTTCACACTCGTTAATTGGTTAAAAAAAACATCTATTGGCATGAGTTTACCCCTTTTTTCGGCCTATAGATTAAGGAGGAAAAAGGTACAACTCAGGAGATCCATCTCATTGGGACAGTTCTCCTCAGTAAATTTCACTTTTTCGAGCAAGGGAGACTAAATCTAGAAAAAGGCAGTGAGTCCATAGTTAAGCTCTTTTAAGACTCCTTAAAATTGAAAATATTGTCGAGTGATCTTGTCTTTGCCACACTCATTAAAATTGTTTTGAATAGACATCTTTTTAGTGATAGTTTACCCCTTTTTCGAACCAACTAGACTACCTTCGAAAAAGGTACCCCAGTGGAGTCTTCTTTTATGCTTTTTCAAACTCTCTAAAAATGAAAAACCATCGAGCTTACCTTCTCTAGGCTTGTTAAAATTACATTGAAGGGAATTATCATTGTGTCATGTTAATCACATTTTCATCTCTACATCTTTCGCCTAATGTCGGCCCCATGTTTCTCTCAACTGAACCATCTGAAGAACGTCTTATACGCAAGCCTTGTAGCACTTTGCCTTTGCGTCTTGACACCTTGACCCATGGAGGAATTTTTCGAGTGTCCTTTTCCTGCATATGTCTCCTTGCTTTGAGCATCAATGTGTTCCTTGCGCTTGGAACTAGTATGGTTGCGACACTTGTTCCTCCTTTGTAACGTAGCATTCTTTTATTCTTTTTCAAGATTTCCAAAATTATTGAAAAAGACAAAAAAATCAAATATACCCCAAAAAGAGGAAGGG
>SNQJ01S0151797.1:23031-42028 GCA_010110895.2 Picea sitchensis
CTAGGCTTGTTAAAATTACATTGAAGGGAATTATCATTGTGTCATGTTAATCACATTTTCATCTCTACATCTTTCGCCTAATGTCGGCCCCATGTTTCTCTCAACTGAACCATCTGAAGAACGTCTTATACGCAAGCCTTGTAGCACTTTGCCTTTGCGTCTTGACACCTTGACCCATGGAGGAATTTTTCGAGTGTCCTTTTCCTGCATATGTCTCCTTGCTTTGAGCATCAATGTGTTCCTTGCGCTTGGAACTAGTATGGTTGCGACACTTGTTCCTCCTTTGTAACGTAGCATTCTTTTATTCTTTTTCAAGATTTCCAAAATTATTGAAAAAGACAAAAAAATCAAATATACCCCAAAAAGAGGAAGGGAAAAGTATTTTCTTTTGTTGGTATCACAATGAGTCTCCCTTGGACAAAGCACATCCTTTAGATTGTTCGTCAAGCTCTGGGAATTAATATGACCTTATGAAGTTGTTCTCGTTACATAGAGTTGTGTCCTACTCCGTTTGGTTATTCTTCCAAACATATGGAGAGTTTGCATTGCCTCCTGCATCATGAACTTATGTCAGTACCATGCTGCCTGAGTCTCATCATTCATTGTGTTATTTTCCAAGGAAATTTTTACCCAACTTGAGTCGGCCCTTCTGCAGTTTCTCTTTTAACCTCATGCCCTACCATCCCGAAAGTCCAATCAAGTCTTTGTTCGAAATCACTGAAGTTCTTTGCCTGATCATCGAGATCCTATTGTTTGTTCCCCGACAAGCCGTCGAAGACCTCTTGGTAGTGAATTTGTACACTCACATTACACTCCTACCCGAGTTTTGAAGAACTTGAATTTGTTGCTCGAGATCTGAAGGCTTCATCTCTAGCCATCGGGCGTCATTAGCTTCTTGAAGATGGATACTAAATATGTATATCTTTCAATTTTGAGATGTAGATCCACTGTGTATTGCTCATGACTACACTTTATATAGTTATATGACATGGATCTGTAGTGTATTTGATTGGAAACCATGATTTTATTTCATTCCGAGCATGGGTATGCCTGCCTCGGTGAGACAAATTATTATTTTGTAGATGGCACCTCCCGAACTTTGGTCCCTGAGCTCACTCGCTTCGTATGTTGGTGAAGAATGGTAATGTATTTTGGCCATCAAATTCTCTTCTGACCTCACACATTAGGGGACATCTATTATAACCTAAATTTCACCATACATGCATACCTGGCATCAGACCATCTTACTTGTTATTTTTGCCAAAGCCATCACTGAATAGCTCTTCTAAAAAAACATATTTTTGAAGATGTATGTGCCTTGAACCACTATTGTCTGCATACATACACTTGTTTCACCTCTAAATATCACGTACGTATGCTAGTTGCACCATTACATCCTGTGTATTCTCACAAAAATTTCAAAAAATAAAAAGTTGCAAAGGGATACGGGCTTTTGGGTAGTTTCCTATCCATTTGACCGCCCATAGTCGATCACCTAACCAAATAGCTATATTTTTGGCATATAAAAGAAGGTGTTGGGGTCCCATTCCTACAAGAAGCATGAGAGCAAAGAAACTCTGCCCATTTCAGTATTCCACCCTTGCCCTAATTATTTGCATCCACATTGTGAATTTGAGCCAGAATTCCTTATTCCAACCTTTTTTCCTCCATTGCAAACCCTTGCCATTTCCCTAGAGAGAAATGAAGAGGAGAAAGATACGTGGAAGCAATTATATCTTGGTGAAGAGGATCACAGGACCGAGCTCGAGGAGCAGTAGCCGGTCTCATATTGTAAGTAAATCTGAGAGATTAATATAAAGAAATACTTTTTTCGTCCCACCAAATGATGTCTTCAATCTTTATGATTTATTTATATTTTTTTTATGATATCTAACCCACTAATTAATATATATAATGCATGCTCGTAGTTTCTTGTTTGTCTTTTGGTGAATGCAGGTTGGAATTGGGAGGAGATCTGAAATTGGGAAACAATGGAGCGCAAATGGATCGACATCGGACGTGAGGTTTAAGGTAAGCCTACCGAATCCCTATACTTTGCATTTTGTCTATGATTGTGGGGTACTGTTGGGATAGTAGTTAAAATTAGGAGACTTTAGATGGTTAGCTCTGCCTACACTTTAGAACCCTAGTGTAGTCCGTAGGGGGTTTTCCCACTATAGTAGAATTGGCAACCATATTGGGGAGCCTCTAGGGTTTTTAGGGGATATTTTTTGGGTGCTTTAATTGGTTCAACTGCCTTTTTTGAGTTTTAGTAAGTGTCTAAGTCTTTAAGGGATTATGGTCTTCCATACTAGTACTCCCTGCCTTATCAATTTGACTGTGGTTTTCCTTTTTTAGAAATTTACAGAGGTGTATGCAACATGTAGTGGGTATGCACGCGTACATACGTGCCCTACCTTTGGACAGCTCGCATCCATATGCAGGCTACTGAAGTGTCAGTAGCGTGCTTGGGTTGAGAAAATATTTTTTAAAGAAGAGACTGTCAACCTTTTCCCTGACAGAAGTCATACTTCTCAGGGGTTTTCTTTTTCTAGTACTGGTCTCTGTTATAGAAGTTTATAGCTTAGGTCTGACCTCAGTTTATCTTTTCTTTATTAAATATTTCTTGTGTAGTCCATAGGGGGTTTTCCCACTATAGCATTGAGGTGGAACGTTGAGGGAAAATTTGTGCCTTTAGCTATTGAATATCACTCTCAAGAGGATCCAACCTTTTGGACAGTGTTTCCAAACCTGCCTCGAAGTCTCTGAAGTTGGTATCCATCCTTTGAGCTAGAAAATCCATGGCATTTTTAAATTCACAAAAATTATTTGATAACTGTTGCAGAGCCAAACTGTTCGCCTGGGTGAATTCTTTGTGACGATGTAAGATTTTCTTTAAATTGCTCCAATATGGCTCAATATTGGACACATGAAGCCACAAACTAAAAAGTATCCAAACCCCAATGTTATCACTACAGAGGTCTAAATTTACAATGAAATATAGGACGCAAAGCAAGAAATTTACTTTTAGGACATAAAGGAGTGCAGAAAACGAGGCATTCACTGTTATATTCAAGAATTAACATGCGAATATCCAAAGGAGATATGAGACATTCAATTTGACACTTTGCAGCAAGGGAGAAAGTAACCTTTGATACCAGACTCATCCAGAGATGAAAAGACGCAGAGCAGAGAAAACCAAGGAGCATATAGCGCATAGAAGAAACCACCCTAAAAAATAAAGGAAAGATTTCTCGAAAAATATAGAATTGAAGTCAAAGTTGAGGACATTCCAATGCTTATAAGCCCAAACAAATTCAATTCAAAGTTAATACTAACACATTTGGTGTGTAATCCCATATGTGTGAAGGGAGGAGCATTGCTTCCAAGAACTTGCATCATGAGTTGACAGATCATGCCAAATCGAGGGGACTATGGGATGAGGAGGATCCCCCTTTACAATTTATTTCCATAATTCCTTGATCAAGACTTGAACCTAGATCATCCCATCGATCAGTTGTGGGATTTAAGTCCCTTTTTATATAAAAACTTTTTAAATTTTTGAACTTGTCTCAAATGGAAAGGATACGATGAATTATACCCTTTAATTGATTGTTCTCGATTGGTTTCCTTTTAACAATAGCGTGCATAATCATCATAGAATCTCTGAAGGATACAATTTTGGAGATATTGTGTTCTATTGCAATGTTCAAGCCTATGTATAAAGAATACGATTTGGTGATGTTGTTGGAGGAATCCCCAAGACCCCATGCATAATTTCCTATGTTGATTCATCTGATATCAAGGAGACTCCCACATGCGCCTGCCACCCCATGATTATTACATGAAGCACCATCAAAGAAAATTGAATGGGTCCCTTGCTTTATCAACCAATTTTTGAAATCCTTTATTGATTTCCTAGTGATTGATCTGGGATCTTTTCATCGTGACTTATAAAGAATTGCATTAAATGAGCATAAATTAAAGTGCACCATTAAAGAAGGGAAAACTCAAAAATGAAGAGACATAAGCATCAGATATGAACACAAAAACTTGATAACAGAGTTTGTCCCTGGTGGACTACGTCTCTGGGTCCTTCTCTCAAATGGGTAGGCTCTTTCATTAACTCAGCAAAAGAATTTGGAAAAATACAAAAGTATACCTCATTCTGGAATCAAGCTGCAGAAATAATGCTCAGATCAGAAAACAGACATCACCATTGAATCTGTGGTGTCAAATTGCCCAAAAATGATTGTCTCCACACCTCTATCTGACTCTCGCACTCCCGAGCCCAAGAAGAATTATCTCTCAGTTTTTTTTTCCCTCTGCAACCTGCAATAATAACAATCCTTTTCCTCATAAACCGTTCCCACAGTCGTACAGTCTGTGCCCCCCCCCTCTTCTGGTTGGGAGAAAACCTGGCTTAAATAGTAAATGGGTGGACGGAGTTACCAATGGGTTCATTAGGCGAATTAGTTTTTGGCACTAAAATTAAAGTGTTATATGTGGGAGAGGTCCCGGGTTCAAACCCGTGGGCCTCCCATTTTGGCTCTTTGTTATAATCCCCGCTACATTTGGATGGTAGGATTCTAGATGTGGTGGTTATGCTAGATATGGCGGGACCTCCCCATATTTGGCGGGGTTATGTTTTATATATTTTTTTGAATTTTCGGGCACGGGCCCTCATTGGGATTTTCGAGGGTGCCACATGGTGCCCTCTGATTGGGACACGTGGCATCCACTGATTGGCCCACCTGGTTGTTGATGTCACCTCCATGTAAACTTTGTACTGGACATGTGGTGAATCCTAGGTGGGGCCACATGGCGTCACCTGGGGTTACCACATGGCACTTTTATACTGGTCCACATGGAGCCCTGAAAAGCCTATTGGAGGGTGACACATGGCAGCCTTTGGTGCTACCATGTGGCATGTTGACGTCATCCTACCATGTCATATATTGACGTCATGTTGATGTCAGCAGTATGGATGATGATGTGGACCTTGTTGACTTACCTTGTTTGATCGTGAATATATTATAATCCATAACTTCATTTGATGATATGTTTGTGTCGTTAGAAATCTTGCAACGCGCTCTTCATGATCATGCCATTTTCACTAAGTTTTGGGAATTTTGAAATTTTTCCCTTTCTCTATCTCTTGGATCCATTCTGAGCATTTTGAGTTGCCTCTGTGAGTTTTGAGTTGTTCTTATCCTTCTTTGGATCCTTTTTGGATCACGCCTTCCCACTAAGAGATTTTTGGACCACCAAAAGATTTCATCAATCAACAGGTAAGTGAGGGAAGAGTTCCCTCACTTTGTCCTTCTCAATCCACTTTGCCTTGCTTGGATGTGTGCCTTTTAAGCCTACTCAAAGTTAATCGAAATGACCCCTGCGTGAACTCCTCATTCTCCTATCCAGGATGATATCTTCCTATAGCTCATCTAAGTACTCAGGTGAAAACTCATCAACTGAAGCTATTAAAACTTCCTTATCTTGATCCATGATCATGGGAGACTAAAAAAGTTTCAAGTTCTCAACGTTCACAACTGAGTAAATCTGCATGTAAGGTGGAAGATCCAGACGAAAAGCATTGGTACCACTTTTCTTCAATATAGTGAAAGGTCCATAATGAATGGGCTTGAGTTTCTTTCCTTCACCCTTCAATGTATCTTTTTTTATTTGAAGCCATACCCAGTCTCTAACCTGGAACTGATGATCAACCGTGTGCTTGTCATGTCGAGCTTTATATTGTGCCTGACTTTTCTCTAATTGTTCCTTGACTGCCTGGTGTATCTGTTGGATCCTCTGGATGAACTTGCGAGCTCTGTCCTCTGTTCATTCTTCATTCACATCGGCATCTCTCTCGTACATCAAGTCCAAAGTAACCTTTGGTAGGTACCCAAAACATGTCTCAAAAGGTGAACTCTGAGTGGATGAATGTAAAGCTCGATTGTATGCATGTTGTACATAGGGTATTTGTTCATCCCATAACTTGGGATACTTGATGCAGTAGCCTCAAAGAAAAAGCACCATTGTTCGGTTTACCACCTTTGTCTGTCCATCGGTCTATGGATGGAAAGCAGTGTTCCTCTTCAATTTGGTGTCCATCATTCTCCACAAGCTAATTCAAAAGTCCCCAAGGAAATATAGTATCTTGATCTGAGATGATGGATGTGGGTAATCCAAAGTGAACCCAAACATGTTGAAAGAAGAGATTAGCAATTTGCTCAGCAGTGATATGATTTTTACATGGCATCAAGATACACATCTTGTTGAACATATCCACTACAACATACAAATAATAATGACCCCCTTTGGTCATTGGTAAACCCCCTACAAAATCCATGGAGACACTTTCCCATGGATGGGATGGAACATGAAGTGGTGAGTATAGCCCCAGTTTTCTATTAGTGGGCTTACAAGTAGAACACATCACACACCCCTTTACATATTTAGTTACAGTTTCTTTCATTTGAGGCCAGTAATAAAACACATTCCAATGATCCATAGTTTTTCCTACCCCAAAATACCCAGACACAAGAGAAGTGTGAGCTTCGCGTATTACATGGACTCATTCACTTGTAGGAATACATAGCTTTCCAAGATGATAGAGTAGTTTTCCCTGCAGACAATAGTTCTCTACCTGTGCACCAAGGGTTAGCTTCGCATATACTTCTTTAAAATCTTCATCAATGGCATATTGTTCTACATAGCTATCATGAGATAAAGAAGTATTCTTAAAAACAATAGAAGCAACAATAGGAGGTCTAGAAAGCATATCAACTACCTTGTTACTTGCACCCTTTTTGTATTTGATTACCAAGTGAAATTGTTGTAGAAAACCCATCCACATGTAGTGTCGATATTGTTGCAATTTGGTATATGCTTGAAGATACTATAAGGGCTGGTGATCTGTATGTATGATTGTTTCCTTCCCTAACAATTAGTGTTTCCATTTCTTTATGCTCTGGACTAATGCATACAACTCTTTATCATATGTAGGATAGTTAACAAGATCTTGGTTAAAAGTTTCAAAGTGGTAACAGATAGGCTTATGATATTGCATCAATACTACACCCATGGCGTATCTTCTAGCATCTGTCTCAATCTCAAAATATTGTTGAAGTTTCGACAGTGATAATATTGGTGTGGTACTGATCTTCTCCTTCAAAATGATGAAATCTATTTGTTTCTTTCCTTCCCACTGAAAAGTGCTCTTCACACTGGTTAAGGCATGCAAAGGAGCTTCTATAAAGGAGATGTTGGGAGTGAATCGCCTCCAATACTGGACTGCACCTAAGAAGTTTCGTACTTCAATTACACTTTTTGGCTTAGGTCATTTTACAATTACATCAATTTTGGAAGTATCAATTTTCAATTGTCCTCCTCATACAATATGACCTAAGTACACAAGTGCGGTCTTGCCAAATTCACATTTAGACAGTTTTACATACATCTTTTCCCTTTGCAAAGTATCCAATACTTGCTTTACATGCCTCACATGCTCATCCCAATTCCTGCTAAAAACAAAAACGTCGTCTAAATATACAATCACAAAGTCATCTAGGAAAGGCCTGAATACATCATTCATCACACGCATGAAAGTTTTCGGGGCATTACAAAGCCCAAATGGCATAACTAACCACTCAAATAATCATTGTTTGGTTTCAAAGGTAGTTTTCCATGCATCTTGTTCTCCGAATCTGATTTGATGATATACACTACGCAAATCCAACTTAGTGAAATAAACAACATTCTTCAATTGATCAAGTAAATCATCTATGTGAGGAAGAGGGTATCGATTTTTCACTGTGATTTTATTTAAAGCCTGGTAATCGACACACATTCACCATGTTCCATCCTTCTTTGGAACCATCACAATCGTAGAACCACAAGGAGACGAATTGGTCTCAATGACCCCTTGATCTAATAAGACTTGTACCTACTTCTCGATCTTTGTCATCTCCACAACTGACATCCTATACATGCCCACATTAGGAAGAGGAGAATCATGTTGAAGATGTATCTCATGTTGGATTTCCTTCTTAGGAGGTAATCCATCAAGTTCCTGAAAAATATCATCATACTTAGAAACAATATCAATTAATTCCTCTTTATGAGATGGATCACACCCTTGGAAATCGTCGAATGTCCTGACATATTTCTCTCTGATGACCATGAGTGCATATCTCTTATTAGTATTTATGAGTCTTTTCATTTGCCCTACACTAACAAGTGGTGTATTTACCCTCATGCTCTGAGATCTAACAATATATTCTATTCCCCCAACACTATGCCACAGATATCAAGTGGTACAACATCCAAATCCACTTCATCAATCAATTTTGAAGCGATAACAAATCTTATCCAACATTGTTTGGTGACATTAAGTTTTGATTTATCACATACCCAACCAAGAGGATAAGGCTTTGTATGTGGTTTCATTTCAAGACCCATCTTCTTGATAAGAGCTTCAGATATTAAGTTTACTTGGGAACCCAGATCAAATAATGTATCTATCATAGTATGTTTAGATACAACTCTTAAATGAAATAACTCATTCCTCTTTCGTTCATCAACATGAGATTCATCATTGGAACTTGAACTAGAATGAAGAGAATCTTTACCTTGTACTCCAACCTCTGTGATCTTTCCTTCATCTCCTGAATCGAAACCAAGATCCTGCTGCACTGTAGCAACGGTCTTTGGCTTCCCCTTTCCACCAAATTGTTTTGGTTTCTTTTCTGGATGCAGTCTCCAACAGTGTTCTTCATCGTGACTGCTCGTCTTGCAATGAGTGCAAGATGGTTTTCCTCCTTCTCTCGTTACTGTAGCGGTCTTCTTGTCCTTCCTTTTAAACTTCTTAAAAAAAAATTGTGGGAAATTGGAAGGTTTCTTTGTGGGATCTTCTTGAACATGTTTTCCCCTGCTGTCAAGGTGAGTGGCTTGCACACAAACTTCGTCAAGACTAGTCTGGTTAAACAAGAGAAAAGTATGACGAATATAACTATGAAGTGCACCAATATACTTCATTAAAGTTTCATAAGAATCCAAAGGAATGTTCAATGCAAGATATTTCTTCCTAAATTCTTCTATGAAACTTTGTACAGTTTGACCTTTACTTTGCCTTAAAGTTTGCCATTCCATCATTTCTTTATGTAAATACCCTAATGGATAAAATTGCTTCCTTATCGTTGATTTAAATTCCGACCATGAGGAAATAAGATTACCACACTTACTTATGTCCTGAAGCTTTCTCTCCCACCATACGAGAGTAGTTCCTTCCAACCGAAGAGAATCCAGTTGCCTTTTAACCTCCTCTTAATCAATATGTTGGACACAGAAATACACTTCAACCTGTCGGATCCAATTATCTGGCTTTTCAGGATTAGCATCTCCATTGAACATAGGTAAATAAAATTTTACATCAAGCTTTAATAATGGTTTCTTAAAAGAGGCTTTATGGCTAGAATGATGAGAATGATGAGAATGCTCAAAGGAAGAAGAACTAGAACTCAAAGGTGAAGACGGAGGCTCAAGAGGATCTTCTCTATCCCCTTGGTTTACCAAAGCATCATCATCTGCATTTGCTTCCTTTTTCTTCCCTTTCTTCTTCATCCTCTTCTTGTAATCTCCATACATTTGTTCGACCATTTCTGACATGCGATAAAAGACCATGTGAAAGTTTTTCTCTTGTTTATCACGCTTTTCCTCTTCTGCCATTTTCCTCCTTCGGGATGCATGGCCAACTTCGGGATTGAATTTCTTAAGAGTTCCTTCACCTTGCTTATGCTTGGACCTAGTAAGCATTCACACTCAACCATTCAAGTCAAAGACGACTGTTCTGATACCAACATGATCCAGGATCTTTTCATCGTGACTTCTAAAGAATTGCATTAAATGTGAATAAATTAAAGTGCACCATTAAAGAAGGGAAAACTCAAAAATGAAGAGACATAAGCATCATATCTGAACATAAAAAATTCATAACGGAGTTCGTCCCTAGTGGACTACGTCTCTGGGTCCTACTCCCAAATGGGTAGGCTCTTTCATTAACTCAGCAAAAGAATTTGGCAAAATGAATAAGTATACCTCATTCTGGAATCAAGCTACAGAAATAATGCTCAAATCAGAAAATAGACATCACCACTGAATTTGTGGTGTCGAATTACCCAAAAATGATTGTCTCCACACTTCGATCTGACTCTGGCACTCCCAGGCCCAAGAAGAATTGTGTCTTGGTTTGTGTGCCCTCTGCAACCTGCAATAATGACAGTACTTTGCCTTGTAAACCATGCATGCAGTCGTACGGTCTGCACCCCCCCCCTCTTCTGGTTGGGCAAAAACTTGGCTTAAATAGTAAATGGGCAGACGGAGTTACCAATGGGTATGTAGGCGAATTGGTTGTTGGTGCTAAAATTAAAGCGTTATATGTGGGGGAGATCCCGGGGTCAAACCCATGGGCCTCCCATTTTGGCTCTTTGTTATAACCCCCGCTACAATTGGATGTCAGAATTCTAAATGTGGCGGTTGTGCCAGATATGGTAGGACCTCCCCAGATTTGGTGGGGTCCTATTTTATATTTTTATTTTTGTTTTCAATCACGAGCCCTCATTGGGATTTTTGGGGGTGACACGCGGTGCCCTCTGATTGGTCCACATGGCATCCTCTAATTGTCCCAACTGGCTACTGATGTCACCTCCATGTCAACTCTGTACAGGACATGTGGCGAATCTTGGGTGGTGCCACGTGGCATCACCCGGGGGTGCCACAAGGCACTTTTCTACTGGTCCACATGGAGCCCTAAAAAGCCTATTGGCAGGTGACATGTGGCAGCCTCTAGTGCTTCCATGTGGCATACTGACGTCAGAAGTTGTCATCCTACCATGTCAGCTACTGACATCAGCAGTACGAATGATGATGTGGCCTCTATTGACTTTCCCTATTTGATTTCAACTTTGACCGTGAATATCTTTCAATCTGTAACTCTGTTCGACGAGTCGTTTGCACTGTTAGAAATATTGTGAAATGCTCTTCACGATCATGCCATTTTCACGGAGTTTTGGGAATTTTTAATTTTTTCCCTTTCTCTGTCTGTTGGAGCCATTCTGAGCATTCTGAGTTGCCTCTGTGAGTTTTGAGTTGTTCTTAGCCTTCTCTGGATCATTTTTGGATCAGTGATCCACTTTTAGGGAGGATTTGGATGTATCATGGAACTTGGAAGGGAGGGGGATGGAAGATCGAATTAATAGGTTCCTCCAATGGCTTTCATATAGGTCCAAATGGAGATATTGAGGGAGTGTTTGAAGAAGTATTTAGAACAAAGAGAGATTGCCTTGATTGCTAACTAGCGAGGAGAAATTGATTCATCAAGGGAGATTTGTTTGTTTGTGGCTAGTCAAACCTCCCAACAGAGATACTTTGGGAAGCCCATCCACAAATGCTTAAGACTTGGATTATACCAAAAACTACCTCTATATCTATGCTTCCGTTGAAAGAGGAAATCTTTATAATTAGAGGGCCAATCAACATTTCAAAAGATATCACCAAGGGCCCATTTTTATGTAGTTGCAATGAAAAAATAGGTGTGAGATAGATTCCTCATCCTGGGAGCAAAGAGCACATCGTGAGGGGCCAACAATGTCTCTTTTTCTAAGATTTTTGGTTGTGAGAATTTTTCCATGGGATAACAACCATATAAAGGAATTTATCTTTGACAATCCATCCATATGCCATACATTTTTCCGTAGCGATGATCAAAGGAAAGAAGTGTGATTCTCTTGAAGAAATTTGAAACCTTTACTGATGGTGTAGAAGGAGTCCCCCCATCCTCTAACACCTTTGACATTCAACCCTTTAAGCACGCATTTGTGAAAATCATTTATAATATGGGAAGCAATAGACTCCAAATGGGAAGGTATAAACTCTAGGTTCAAACCGGTCCAACAACCGAAGGAATGATCCCAGGAGGAGATATCGAACAACCTATGAATCCCATTGTCTTGCATATAGATTCACAGATAATTTAAATCAGCACAATGAGAGAGGGAGTTTGGTTTCATAATGGGATCATCCCATAGCTTAATCAGTTTCCCATTTCCCGGAATCCAGGTGAGATAATTGTTGATGACTGGAAGCGTTGATAGGAGGAGGATGAAAATTGGCAATCCCTTTTCCATCTTTGGAGATATTCCTAAACATCTGAACCTGGGCCCCCAAAAGTGGTTTTTTCAGAGAACATGTTTCCACCAATGCAATTTCCCAGAGATGAGCCTTTGTAAGAGATTCGCCCCCATGAAAATTTTCATGAGTTCAGGGTCTCTAATACCCAATCCACCTCTGATCTGGGGGTTTTTTACTTGCTACCACTTCACTAAATGAAACTTTTTCCCATTAGATTTGCCTCATTTCCATAGGAATTGTCAAATTTTGGTAGTGATTTTATTTATCATACTTTTAGGAGCAAGCATTGTAGAATATTGATATATCGATAATGCTGAAAACAACTGCTTTAATAAGGACAATTCGACCAGCCAAATTTAACCATTGTGAACCCCATTGAGTGAACTTTATACTGATTTTCCCAAGAATATGAACCCATTCTTAAGAGGATGGACGCCTTAAGTAAATCGGAATACCCAAGTAACAAAAAGAAGACCAATTATCAATATTAAGAAATTGAAAAATGTGGGAAATGTTTTGCATTACCTAAGCTCAAGTATTCCACCCCATGATTTGACACTTGTGATGATTCACCTCTCCACCTGAATCATCTAGAAAGGAATCTAGAATTTTCTTAAATCTAGCAGCAATAATTTGAGACTCCTCGTAGGAAAAGGGTATCGTCAACAAATTGTGAATGATTGAGATTTTTAACTCCTCAATCCATTTGAAGACCAGACAAGTTCCCAGATTCATGCTCAAACTCAATCTTGTGGCTAAGGGAGTCTACCATAATAATGTATAGAAGAGGAGAAAGAGGGCATCCTTGACCTAGCCCTCTAGATATTTAGTGTAATACCCCTAGGTCGAACCCCAATTTTAAATGTATATATGCTTTATAGGCTGGTGAGTCAAGATGTTTTGGTCCAGAGAGACTTTGTATATACGTTTTGAGGTCGGAATTCCTGTGTAATTTAGGCCAAGGAGCATATGAGTTGAAAGGCCAATGAGCCTAATAATTTTAATATGCAATCACACTCTATGATATTAATAAAATACATCATTGTTGCAGACCAAGTCAGACGAAAGAAAATGGGGAGCTAGGACTCCATGAGAGGGAAAGAGGGCTAAGGGTCTAGGAAGAGGGGCTAAGTCAAGGGGGGAATTAAGGAAATGAATAAAACAATATTATTTCTAAGTCAAAAATACATATGTTCTATTTTATCCTAAGTTCCTAAGTGGGAGGAACAAATCACCAAGTGGAGAAAAAGGTGGTTCTTTGAGTGCCAAGTGTCAAGTTATGAACATGCATATATAATGTTGGGAAATAGTGAAATTATCATGCTTTTCCAATCATTATTTCACTCATTCCATCATTGATCTAGGTGGATATCAGTGACCACCCACCTTTTCCAGCTGGCTCAAAATAGCTTTCTATAAATTTTGATAATTTACTATTTTTAGCAGTTTTTCGGGTCTTGAACTTCCGGAGCCGTTTTGAGGCCCTAAACGATGTTTTTTGGGGTATGTTGCAATTGAAAATTTTCATCATGAAATTTTGTGCAATTATTTTAGTCCTCAGATAGATCTTTCCAATGGGATATCATACACCTAAAACGAAGATCGTATGAAAAAGTTACGACCTTGGGAAGTTGATGTATTGACTTACCCAAACGGGGCCCACATGACTTTTGGTGCTTCATCTCCTAGGGTTAGGTTTTTGGATGTTTAGGGTGTTTGAAACTCCTGTTTATTGTAAAAAGGCCTTGAGAGCCTCATTTTAATCATCTTCTTGCGAATGAGCATAGTCGTCACATCTCTTCTCAGAGATAAGCCACCACCATTCCAGCAAGCTTGTTTTCTGTTGTATTTTACAGTTTCAGCTTATTTCCTTATTGAATAGAAAACCAGTTTTATTGTATCTCTGTTATTCTGTGTTAAGCATCTGGTAATAATCTGTAGTCATTTCCTTCTGCTCATAAAATTTGGATCAATCATCCATACCTTTACTGGGATATCTTAGTAGATGACTATTACCCTATAAACCTTGACAGTCTGGGCTAAAGGAGCAGGTTCTCAAGCCTGCGAAGAAATCTCTCTGGGTGAGAGAATTGTTGGGAAGAGTTTTCCATGTGTGTTGGGCTAGTGGGTCATGAACTCTTTGAGAAACCTTATGTTCCAAGTGCTACAAAGCTCTGAGAATTTATGTTTGGCCTATTTTTGAATCCCTGGAAGGGAAGTGGGATAGTCAAAGGACTGTTGAGCATAGAAGGGGTACGCTTCCTAGGGTGGGACAAGTTATGGAGAATGAGAGGTTGTGAGTTGGGAATTGTTGTTGGAGTTGGCACCTTGGCATGAGTTCCATTGTGCTATCTTTTATACCTTAATATGGCTTGGGAATCCCTTACCCTGGTGGATTCATAGCCCCAACTTGGGGGTGACTTGTTGTTTAGATTTTATGAATAGCAAAGTCTATGAGTGGGAGGAACGTCTAAGGTGTGCAACCAATCAGTAATTTAATTAAAAGATAAGTGTCCTTTATGTGTTTATGATGTCTACTATGTATTTAATTGTGATATGTTGTAATTTTGAATAATTATGCATGGATTATACACTGTAGAATTGCATATTTGATGCATATGCAAGGTATGGTAATCATTTAATGGTATCAGAGTTGTAATGTATGAAATTCAGAGAAATTGAATTTTCAGTTGTGATAGAAGTCAATTTTTCATGTGGTGTGGCATAGACTAGGTGGTTGGGGATGTTACACTATGGTATCAGAGCCACAAGTTAAATAATGAGCCTACATGGGCCAGATGAAGCACATTGAAGCAAAAAATTGTAGATTTAAAGTGCAGAGGAAGTCTGCAATATGTTTGTTAAAATTTCGAAAGAAAATTTTGGGATATTGCTTGCAATTTTGGGAGATTTGTATTCAAGTGTTAAAATATCTAATTTTTAACTCTTGAATGGGTAAATTCAGGCCTAAATTGGTTGAATTTATGAATTTTTGAGTAGTCATGGAAAAATTGGGTGAAATCCCCAATTTCTTTGTGAATTCAAGAGGAATTCATGCACAGAAATATTGAAGGGTCAATATTGAAGGGAATTGGATGAGCGTAGGGTCCAATTGGCCATAGGAAACTATATTTCAGAGCTTCCATGGTGGACTATGCAAAAAAAATTGAAAATTATGCAATTCTAGAGAAATTAAAAAAGTATTTTTTCGTACTTGACGTCAATAGTGACATGTAGGCCATGTGGTGGGTGATGTGGCAATGATGATGTGGATTTCCATGGTGATATATTGATGGTGGTTTTGAGCGCTCAACACACCCTAAAAAATGGGTCTATGACTTCTTTTCTTTTTTGGGTACCACTCAATCTCTTGCATCGACTGTCTTCACTTCAGTTATGAAATTGATACCTTCACTTAATCTTATACATTTCTTGATTGAATTAATTAAAGTTTATTTGGACTTGTAACGAAGATTCATCTTAACCATAAAGAGGACTTGACAACCACTCAAGGAATCGACAACCCAGAAGTTTTCCCAGTGCACTTCAAAGGTTCGGCATCGGTAAAAGTTGTAAGATGGCGAAAATCGTTTGGAAAGTCAAAATAGCCAAGTACCGACCTTTATCGGTGTCGACCGATGAAAGTGTTTCTTTCATATGAATAGTTCTAGGAATTATTTCGTCGAAGATCGATCCATTCGGTATCGGAAGAAAAGTGTAACAATAAGCATCGATGCAGAGGTAAGGAGTAAACATCGTTGATCGCCGAAGCCCAAAACAATTTTCAACGATAAAGGCCCACTAAGTGAAGGCCCGTCGAGAAGTTGCGTACTTGTTTCTTCCCTGATTACCAACCCCGATATCATCAGCATCGAAGGTTCTTTCAAGAGAATATCAATATAAGTATGCACTCAGATAGTATCCAATCCTCGATCCCTACGTCGGGGTGATGTGATGCGACGAGACCTTTTACCTCTGTATGTGTCAAATACGCCACATTCAAAGCTAGTAGTTAATTTGTAGATCGTGCATTAGTTACTAATTCATGAGTGAATCAAAAAGGAACCGTTAAACCTGCTGATACAATGCATCCTCCTCCACGCCTCTGTCGTCAACCAGTTAAGGTTTATCTGCAGAATTTAGAGGGTAATTTATTTTGAATTTACATTTATTACTCGTATTAACTGATTGATATGACTGGTAGTACCTCTCCATTTATATCCTATTCGATTCATTATGCATGGTCCCATTCTGCGCAGTAAGAAGTTCATAACAATCAGAAGAGTGAAGCCAACATCCCAGAGGAAACGCCCAAAGTTCAGTGAGTATTAAGAAATTATCTTAGCAAACATTACAGTTATGTATCTGCTAATTATTTTCATTCATTCCATCGTTATATGTCTGCACCAAACGCTACTATGTACACATGTTCAAAAGGCATTTTTAAATTACAGGAACAATGCCTCCGAAGAATCCTTCCACCAGGAAATCGTCGAGAACCCCTAAGCTGCAAGAATCAGAAGTAGGAGAAGGCTCCTCCCCAGCAGTTGCGAGACAATTAGAATTCACTCTCAAGCCAGTGTCTGTCATTAAGACAATCACCAAGGATCCCTTTGTCCAGCCCCCAGCTTTCGGAGACACAAAGGCAAGTATTGGAGCCAAGATTGCATTTCCTCGCTGGGAAGAATTTTTCAAGAAAATCAAAAAAGAAGAACCCCTTGAATATACCCCGCATAGCGATCTTGAAACAAGGAAGCTCGACTATGAGGTCCTCCCCAACATCCGCAAAGCTTATCTGCACATGGTGGCAAGCCGGTCTCCAATCTTTCCTTGGATTAAGCTCCTGAAGTGGATCATTGACCACGTTGATGCCCAAAAATGTTTGATTAATAATGATAAAAATGAATGCGTCGGGGTCTTCTTGCTATTAGAGGTTCAGAGTTAGTATAAGCTCAAAGATTCTGAGTTAAAATTGAGCACTGAATTCATCCTGGGTTTCTATGCGTCACATGATACCTGCAAAATCATGGCATATTGGTGGAGAGAAGACAAAAAAATCATGAACCGGACTATTGGTTCGTATCCAACAGCCAATCTCAAGGAACCATACATATATCGCATGGCTCTACTCTGCAGGTTACATGGGGAGAAAGATTGTTCCTGATTTTCAGAGGTTTGGATGCCTCTGGCTTTTACAGTCGCCATTTCAGGTACAGGCTTCAATTGGGGTGCCATCATCTCCAAACAGTTGTGCACCTGCATAATATAGGCTCAGGTGTCGAAGGAGGGAGATACCCTCGCCTTCTACATGGCCTCATATCTACTGGACGTCATCTGCGCTAGGAACGCTTTCGTTGGGATGAACCTGAATTGGCACTCTTTGAAGCTCGCGGTCCATGTATACTTCAACTAACTATGGGAAAACAGGTATAAGAAATCCTATGTTGTTATCTGTGATCAATTTATTGCACGCATTTACTTCTTTCTCTTCAAGAAAGAATTCCCTAGATTGTCAAATGAAGCAAAGAAGGTTATAGCCAAAATTGGCCACTAGTATTTAGAGGAACGAGAAACCTACATCAGGGTTTTTGGCACCACAGGGGCACCCCACTTATTATCCATTTATGTTCCCAACCGGCTAGTGTTAGGGGAAATTTTCTATCAAACCATCATGCAAGGATACAATGCGACTTTAGTAAAAGACAAGAAATGGGCATTCATACCATATGGGTTTCATATTGGCTTCTGCATGGTCAAAGATATCACGCATGCTAAACAAATCAGGTTAGGTCAATTGGAATTTCGGTTCCAAACTGGCCGATTTCACAAACATGATCCCAAGGGATTGGTTATGCAGCACGCGTCACAGGTATCATCATGTTGGCCCTCCATATGCCCAGGACCAATTCGAGGATGAAATTTTTACCAAGAATGCTCAAGACTGGAATGTGGTGGCATCCAATAAAGTTGATCCTCAAGGAACCAGGTTTAGATCTATGAGCTATGAAGAACATGCAACTTTTTTGGAGCACACAGTTCAAGAGATTGGCAGGACCCGTCAAGAAGCAACAACGTATGAATTGGATGAAGGAATAAGTGATCCCCAAGAAGACATTGAAGCCATGGGAGTCAACCGGGAATCCCCAATACACATCGGGGATTCCCCTGAAGTTCGAACTACAACAGAGATGCCAGAACTCTTGTACCAACAAAGTCAGCTGCTAATGAAATGAATGCAAGATAACCCACACCTTATCGTAAGTCCTGCGATTTCAACTACCATCCAGAGTGTCTCGATGGATTCAATTAGCCCCGGCTCCTTAAATCCTGATAACACCAATGGCTCAAATAACCCTGGATCCCCAATGGCATCGGTCAAGTCCCTGGAAGGCGAAAGAATTCCTACATAGATAGGTCAAGTGTCGATAGAAACACAAGCACATAATCCCCTGAGCAAACTTATACAGGTATACAGTGATGGAGAAAGTCTAGAGGCATCTCACAGCTACCCGGTACGTGTCCAAGAGGAGAAAATCCCTGAGAAAACTACTTCCCCTGACCCCGAGGCCTAAGACAACCAGGTCTTACAAAAGGAAATAGGGTCCGAAGGTGGCCTTGACACAAGGGAGTCCCACGAACAAGAAGTAGAAGCAGGTTTGAGTGACGAACTTCCATAGAAGGAAATCGACAGTTCTACGGTCGTGTTGGCAGCCAATTCAATTTTTTCAATTGCCCTTAAAGCTGCCTACACCTATGTCTCTTGAACTTCAAATTTCTATCGCATTTTGCAAACAGAAGACATTTTTATTTC
>SNQJ01S0151798.1:0-17181 GCA_010110895.2 Picea sitchensis
AGATCTCTTCTCCAACACCCATTGCACAATACATGGACCATACCACATGGGGTTGAACTTACCTACCCCCAGGGCATCATTGTCATGATCATAAACTAAGACAAGGTCTCCTTTGGAGAACACCCTAGGACAAACAAAATTGTCATACTAAGACTTGACTCTTTTCTTATGTGCTTTGTTTTCAATTTTCGTATCTCGACGTTGTTTTTCAAGTTGTTCAAGGTAAACGAGATGTTCTTCAAGTTGAGTTGTATGTGGGAAGAGCTCGACAACAATTTTGAGGGGAGGGATTTCGCACTCAATAGGCAAGGTTGCATCAACTCCATGGACGAGTTGAAAAGGCGATAATCTTGTTGCAGTCTTAACTGAGGTTTGGTAAGCCCATAATGTCGAATATAGAATCAAGTGTCAATTCAATCTAGTTGAGTTGATTGTTCTTCTCAATATCATTTTTAATGATTTGTTGACGACTTCAACATGACCATTAGCCTGAGGATAGTAGGGAGACGAGTGCTCCTATCTAAAACCCAATTTTGATGTTAACTATGAAATCATGCAGGTTCTGAAAGTGACTTCCATGGTCAGTGACAATCTTCCTCTGAACCAGAAACCTATAAATAACTTGATTGAAAACAAAAAGTGTGGCAATTTCACCATCATTCACAAATGTCGACATGGCTTCATCCCACTTAGTGAAGTAGTCCATGGCCACTATGATGTAACGATGCCCCCTAGACAAATTTGGGTGGCATGTCATAAAATCTAAACCTCACTTGGTGAAGGGGATAACGATAATGAAGGGAAACATAGGAGCAGGGTGCATGCGCATCTTTTTTGTAAAAACTTGACAAGGATGACATTTATTGACCGCCTCAATACAATACTTAAATATCGTAGGCCAGAAATAACCAGTGCACAAAATATTATGGGATGTTTCCAACCCTGATATATGACTGCCACACGCTCCACCATGACAATCATTTAATATTACTTTGGCTTAGTCATGAGTGATACAATGACGGAGGATCAAGTCTACCCCTCATTTATACAATGTATTGGAAATAATGAGATATTTTTTAGCCATGTGACGAATCTGTTGTCGCTCTTCTCATGAATAATGTGGGGGAAACTTCAAATTATGGAGATATATAAGGATATATCTACAACAAGGGTCAAGCAAAGAGATGAGGAATGTGTTCTCATCAAGGAATGAGTCGACAACCTCGCTCTCCTCATACTCAAACAAAAACTCCAACATTAATTCGGCAAAGACAAAATATATCTTAGACTCCGTCGAGGAAAAATCCAAATCGAATTCTTGAAGCACCATAATCCATTTGTTGTACTTCCCACCAACAATTCATTGAGTCAAAACATATTGAAATGGATTTACAGTGGCGAAATGGATGTCTTACGAAACATAATGTAATGACATAGATGTTGGACAACATGAAATGTTGCCAAGGCCAATTTCTCTACATGAGAGTACTTAAGCTCAAGACCTAACAAAGTGTGACTCAAGTAGTAGATGACATGCTCTTGGAGCTCGTCATCTTCTTGCACTAAGACCATGCCAATCGAGGATTCGGTTTCCGCCAAATATAGCAAAAAATATCGATTATAATCATGGGGAATCAACAAACGAGTCGAAACCAAGGCTTTCTTTAACACATCGAAAGAGCATTGAGTTGCTTCATCCCAACAAAATAGGACCCCTTTTTTCAAAAGGCCCATGAAGCCTTTTGTGATATTGGCATAGTTAGGTATAGATCGTCGAAGGAAATTTTTCTTTCCTTGTAGGATTTGAAGTTGTTGTATTGTATGTGGGGGGGGACTTAGTGGTTGCCTCAACCTTTAAGGGGTCAACCATGATCCCTTTCACTAAAACGATGAATCCCAAAAGACGTCCAGAAGTCAGGAAAAATATGGACTTATGCAGATTCAATCGGATTCGGTAGTAACAACTATTAGCTTTTGGGGTAGCTCGGACATGTACTTCTGCATTGGCAGTTCCTAACATGTAAAGGTGTCTAAGAGACACCCTTTACAATGGATTTTATGTAATGACTAAAGTGACTTTTGTAAGGTTGAGTGACTTAAGTGATTTAAGTCATCTCAACAAAATATAAAATCGTGGCCATTAGATCATGAGATCCAAGATCTAATCTTGACCAATGAGATCTAGGGTTAGGGTTTTAGTCATGAGGGGATTATAAAATCACATATAAGGAGAGTGAGGGGCACACAATGTGTGCATATGAGAAAGAGGGATTCTTTCTCATGTACTTGTGTCTGACTGGGTAGGGCTGAGGAAAGGGTTCAGGGGGCAGCGAGGGAGATAACAACCAGGTGGGATAGGCTATCAGCTGCAACATTGTATTCCTATGATGGGAAATTATCCTAGGATGGGAGCCCGGGATTTTATCTAATAAAATTAAACTCAGAATTGGTTTTCCCACAAGGTTTTTTCCAAGGGTGTTTACCCAAAATCTTGTGTGCAAATGTTTTTGGTTTTTGTTTTATGCTCTCGCTTATATTTTCGTTGAGTAACCTAGTTTTGATTTAGCTCAGTAAATTTATTTTGCTCGAAGTTACCTAGTGTGTGTTAGGTTAGCAGATTTCAACATGGTATCAGAGTAGAGACTTTGAGGAAANTGTAGAGTTGTAGTTGTGGGTAATAGAAAATATGGAAAAAAGGCGTCGTATAGATCCATTGTACAATATGGTTTTCGAACAATCCATACAAAGAATAATCATGGGCTGAGAGAGCACGATCAATTGGCTATGTTGAGTGTGTAGGTGAGTTTGCGTTGAAGGTTCAACTACCGGATCCAAGATATATCAGTTGTAACCAAGGACGTGGAATGATCGATGCGGGTGGCAGGTGGAGCAGTCAGAAAAAAAAATCGTGCAGTCGAGTTTGGAGTGTGCAACCAATATTGGATCATGTAGCCAAAGAAATAGTCGACGCAAGGTGAAATTTTCGACGGTATATCGTACACTATAGAGCAGGCATGAAACATTCATGAGGCAGCTTTAGTTGTTGCTAAAGTGAGGTTGGGCTAAGTGAATCAGCTGACAAAAAATTAGGCTGAGTGTTGATTGCACCTGCTAGATATCTGGTTCGTGGGGTAGAAGAAAAGTGATTCTTTTGGCAGCCACCGAAGTGACCAAGCCGCCAGAGAAAAATATGCATGCTCATGGAGGTGCTGCCAACGTAGGAAACACACATACATAGTTGAAGCAGTCGAATCAATGGTGGATGGTTGGAAGAGTCGTTATTTTTTGTGTGGTATCTACTACCAGCCTGTTGGAGAATCAAGTACACATGGTGAAAAATGGTTCCACCATCCAAAGTGTGCCACCGTGGAGTGAGGTTGAGGTGATCCAGATAGCCATGCGGCCTGTGTTGCAGGAATCCTAGTAGTAGAGCGGCAGGGAGTTAAAGGACAACAGGTGGTGATGGTGAAGATGCCAGCAGAACCAGCCACCAAAGACAACCACCATGTAGGAAAGTGGCCAACATGGTGGCATGATAGACCAATAGTTCTTGGGAATCTCAGGCAAGGTGAGCAGAGCCCTCGGGCAAGTCCAAGCAACACCCAAGCAGCGAGAAGACTGCCCATAAAATTTTGAGCAGAAGGCAGATGCCTCGGGCAGTGAACAGAAGTTTTGGGAAACATGAAGAAATATTGGGAAATAGGATGAGATAGATGGGAAGTACCCAGAAAAGCTTTGGGAATCCCAGAAAAGGACCCGGGAAGAAGCAAGAGATTGTGGTCAACCTCGGGCAACGAGCAACAAGTTCGGGAGGCCAAATTTGAGAAGGTTGTCAATATGGAAGCATTATTTCATCTCGCTATATGATGGGAATCGGGTCGATGCTCCTTAGTGTTTCAAAGACAAGCTCAGACTTGCATGTGGGCAATCGGGTGGACACCATGCATGCAGTGAAGGGGGTTTGATGGGTTATATTACAGCTAGAGTTTTGTGGTTTTCTGGAGATGGTAGGAGTGATGTGTGTCCCAGGGATGAAGCTTCTCTCTGTACCAACCCTGTGTAAGTTTTAAACCTATGAATCAAATCAATGCATACATATTCTTAAGCAAAACATAAATTAATCAATGGCTCATACACACAGTACATAGACATTTACGTTGGAAACCCTTAACTAGGAGAAAACCAACCTTCCTTGGTGTTGCACCTTCCAACTCTTCATTTTATTAATTTCACCATTCACAATACAATATATACAATATTTTATGTATTATGTATCTACCAAAACCCTAATCCCTTAATCCGGGATTAATTTAGAAAACCGCTAAAAATAGCAAAATCTGCTAAAATAGAGAAGACCACCCAAAAAGGTTTGGGGCACTACCCCGAACGCTATGTGTAACTAGGGGGTCCAATCCTGCCCCCCGGGGACACCCCCAGGAAAACTCCCGACACACACGACACAAAGGTCAAAGGAATTTGGGATTGTCAGACGCAGTTGTCGAATCTGAAGCGCCCACACACACACACATGCAAAGAATATAATTTGAAGTTGCTCTATGTATCATCTCTAGAGGAAATGAGGTATAGAGTTACGTTCAAGGATGGATAGGTACTCATATGTTCAGAGGGAGCATATACCCAAGATGTAGTAGTGANAGATCTCTTCTCCAACACCCATTGCACAATACATGGACCATACCACATGGGGTTGAACTTACCTACCCCCAGGGCATCATTGTCATGATCATAAACTAAGACAAGGTCTCCTTTGGAGAACACCCTAGGACAAACAAAATTGTCATACTAAGACTTGACTCTTTTCTTATGTGCTTTGTTTTCAATTTTCGTATCTCGACGTTGTTTTTCAAGTTGTTCAAGGTAAACGAGATGTTCTTCAAGTTGAGTTGTATGTGGGAAGAGCTCGACAACAATTTTGAGGGGAGGGATTTCGCACTCAATAGGCAAGGTTGCATCAACTCCATGGACGAGTTGAAAAGGCGATAATCTTGTTGCAGTCTTAACTGAGGTTTGGTAAGCCCATAATGTCGAATATAGAATCAAGTGTCAATTCAATCTAGTTGAGTTGATTGTTCTTCTCAATATCATTTTTAATGATTTGTTGACGACTTCAACATGACCATTAGCCTGAGGATAGTAGGGAGACGAGTGCTCCTATCTAAAACCCAATTTTGATGTTAACTATGAAATCATGCAGGTTCTGAAAGTGACTTCCATGGTCAGTGACAATCTTCCTCTGAACCGGAAACCTATAAATAACTTGATTGAAAACAAAAAGTGTGGCAATTTCACCATCATTCGCAAATGTCGACATGGCTTCATCCCACTTAGTGAAGTAGTCCATGGCCACTATGATGTAACGATGCCCCCTAGACAAATTTGGGTGGCGTGTCATAAAATCTAAACCTCACTTGGTGAAGGGGATGACAGTAATGAAGGGAAACATAGGAGCATGGTGCATGCACATATTTTTTGTAAAAACTTGACAAGGATGACATTTATTGACCGCCTCAATATAATACTTAAATATCGTAGGCCAGAAATAACCGGTGCACAAAATATTCTGGGATGTTTCCAACCCTGATATATGACCGCCACACGCTCCACCATGACAATCATTTAATATTACTTTGGCTTAGTCATGAGTGATACAATGATGGAGGATCAAGTCTACCCCTCGTTTATACAATGTATTGGAAATAATGAGATATTTTTTAGCCATGTGACGAATCTGTTGTCGCTCTTCTCATGAATAATGTGGGGGAAACTTCAAATTATGGAGATATATAAGGATATATCTACACCAAGGGTCAAGCAAAGAGATGAGGAATATGTTCTCATCAAGGAATGAGTCGACAACCTCGCTCTCCTCATACTCAAACAAAAACTCCAACATTAATTCGGCAAAGACAAAATATATCTTAGACTTCGTCGAGGAAAAATCCAAGTCGAATTCTTGAAGCACCATAATCCATTTGTTGTACTTCCCACCAACAATTCATTGAGTCAAAACATATTGAAATGGATTTACAGTGGCGAAATGCTTGTCTTACAAAACATAATGTAATGACATAGATGTTGGACAACATGAAATGTTGTCAAGCCCAATTTCTCTACATGAGAGTACTTAAGCTCGAGACCTAACAAAGTGTGACTCAAGTAGTAGATGACATGCTCTTGGAGCTCATCATCTTCTTGCACTAAGACCATGCCAATCGAGGATTCGGCTTCCGCCAAATATAGCAAAAAATATCGATTATAATCATGGGGAATCAACAAACGAGTCGAAACCAAGGCTTTCTTTAACACATCGAAAGAGAATTGAGTTGCTTCATCCCAACAAAATAGGACCCCTTTTTTCAAAAGGCCCATTAAGCCTTTCGTGATATTGGCATAGTTAGGTATAGATCGTCGAAGGAAATTTTTCTTTCCTTGTAGGATTTGAAGTTGTTGTATTGTACGTGGGGGGGGACTTAGTGGTTGCCTCAACCTTTAAGGGGTCAACCATGATCCCTTTCACTAAAATGATGAATCCCAAAAGACGTCCAGAAGTCAGGAAAAATATGGACTTATGCAGATTCAATCGGATTCGGTAGTAACAACTGTTAGCTTTTGGGGTAGCTCATACATGTACTTTTGCATTAGCAGTGCCTAACATGTAAAGGTGTCTGAGAGACACTCTTTACAATGGATTTTATGTAATGACTAAAGTGACTTTTGTAAGGTTGAGTGACTTAAGTGATTTAAGTCATCTCAACAACATATAAAGTCGTGGCCATTAGATCGTGAGATCCAAGATCTAATCTTGACCAATGAGATCTAGGGTTAGGGTTTTAGTCATGAGGGGATTATAAAATCACATATAAGGAAAGTGAGGGGCACACAATGTGTGAATATGAGAAAGAGGGATTATTTCTCATGTACTTGTGTCTGACTGGGTAGGGTTGAGGAAAGGGTTCAGGGGGCAGCGAGGGAGATAACAACCAGGTGGGATAGGCTATCAGCTGCAACGTTGTATTCCTATGATGGGAAATTATCCTAGGATGGGAGCCCGGGATTTTATCTAATAAAATTAAAATCAGAATTGGTTTTCCCACAAGGGTTTTTCCAAGGGTGTTTACCCAAAATCTTGTGTGCAAATGTTTTTGGTTTTTGTTTTATGCTCTCGCTTATATTTTCATTGAGTAACCTAGTTTTGATTTAGCTCAGTAAATTTATTTTGCTTGAAGTTACCTAGTGTGTGTTAGGTTAGCAGATTTCAACATGGTATCAGAGTAGAGACTTTGAGGAAACCAATTTTCANTCCATTGTACAATATGGTTTTCAAACAATCCATACAAAGAATAATCATGGGCAGAGAGAGCACGATCAATTGCTATGTTGAATGTGTAGGTGAGTTTGCGTTGAAGGTTCAACTACCGGATCCAAGATATATCAGTTGTAACCAAGGACGTGGAATGATCGATGCGGGTGGCAGGTGGAGCAGTCGGAAAAAAAAATCGTGGAGTCGAGTTTGGAGTGTGCAACCAATATTGGATCATGCATCCAAAGAAATAGTCGACGCAAGGTGAAATTTTCGACGGTATATCGTACACTATAGAGCGGGCATGAAACATTCGTGAGGTGGCTTTAGTTGTTGCTAAAGCGAGGTTGGGCTAAGTGAATCAGCTGACAAAAAATCAGGATGAGTGTTGATTGCACCTGCTATAGATCTGGTTCATGGGGTAGAAGAAAAGTGATTCTTTTGCCAGCCACCGAAGTGACCAAGCCTCCAGAGAAAAATATGCATGCTCATGGAGGTGCTACCAACGTAGGAAACACACATACATAGTTGAAGCAGTCGAATCAAGGGTGGATGGTTGGAAGAGTCGTTGTTTTTTGTGTGGTATCTACTACCAGCCTGTTGGAGAATCAAGTCCACATGGTGAAAAATGGGTCCACCATCCAAAGTGTGCCACCGTGGAGTGAGGCTGAGGTGATCCAGATAGCCATGCGGCCTGTGTTGCAGGAATCCTAGTAGTAGAGCGGCAGGGAGTTAAAGGACAACAGGTGGTGATGGTGAAGATGCCAGCAAAACCAGCCACCAAAGACAACCACCACGTAGGAAAGTGGCCAACATGGTGGCATGATAGACCAATAGTTCTTGGGAATCTCAAGCAAGGTGAGCAGAGCCCTCGGGCAAGTCCAAGCAACACCCAAGCAGCGAGAAGACTGCCCATAAAATTTTGAGCAGAAGGCAGATGCCTCGGGCAGTGAACAGAAGTTTTGGGAAACATGAAGAAATATTGTGAAATAGGATGAGATAGATGGGAAGTACCCAGAAAATCTTTGGGAATCCCAGAAAAGGACCCGGGAAGCAGCAAGAGATTGTGGGCAACCTCGGGCAACGAGCAACAGGTTCGGGAGGCCAAATTTGAGAAGGTTGTCAATATGGAAGCATTATTTCATCTCGCTATATGATGGGAATCGGGTCGATGCTCCTTAGTGTTTCAAAGACAAGCTGAGACTTGCATGTGGGCAATGGGGTGGACACCATGCATGTAGTGAAGGGGGTTTGATGGGTTAGATTACAGCTAGAGTTTGGTGGTTTTCTGGAGATGGTAGGAGTGATGTGTGTCCCAGGGATGAAGCTTCTCTCTGTACCAACCCTGTGTAAGTTTTAAACCTATGAATCAAATCAATGCATACATATTCTTAAGAAAAACATAAATTAATCAATGGCTCATACACACAGTACACATACATTTATGTTGGAAACCCTTAACTAGGAGAAAACCAACCTTCCTTAATGTTGCACCTTCCAACTCTTCATTGTATTAATTTCACCATTCACAATACAATATATACAATATTTTATGTATTATGTATCTACCAAAACCCTAATCCCTTAATCCGGGATTAATTTAGAAAACCGCTAAAAATAGAAAAATCTGCTAAAATAGAGAAGACCACCCAAAAAAGTTTGGGGCGCTACCCCGAATGCTACGTGTAACTAGGGGGTCCAATCCTGCCCCCCCGAGACACCCCCAGGAAAACTCCCGACACACACGACACAAAGGGCAAAGGAATTTGGGATTGTCAGACGCAGTTGTCGAATCTGAAGCACCCACACACACACACATGCAAAGAATATAATTTGAAGTTGCTCTATGTATCATCTCTAGAGGAAATGAGGTATAGAGTTACGTTCAAGGATGGATAGGTACTCATATGTTCAGAGGGAGCATATACCCAAGATGTAGTAGTGAGGCTTGGCATCAATTAGGATATGATGTACAAGGTGTTGGAATAGCCTGTAGATGGGTCAAAGGAGATCTTGGATCATATAGATCATATCAGAGTGCAATGAAGGTAGCAAGAGGGTCTTCCATTTCATATGGAGCAACTACAACAACAACACATTTGATGGGTTCAAAGATTGATCCAGGAGGAGATTCTTCTAGAAGTACCTTCCTCACTAAGAGGGAGTGTTAGCTTTTTGGGTAGCTCAGATAGGTACTTATACATTGGCAGTGCTTAGCATGTGGAGGTGTTCGAGTAACACTCTTTATAGTGGATTTTATGTAATGACTAAAGTGACTTTTGTAAGGTTGAGTGACTTAGGTAATTTAAGTCATATCAACAAAAGATAAAGTCGTGACCATTAAATCGTGATATCCAAGATCTAATCTTGGCCAATGAGATCTAGGGTTAGGGTTTTAGTCATTAGAGGATTGTAAAAGCAGATCTAAAAAACATCAATGCAGGGACTCAAGGGTTGGAATCCCAGCCCCACCTAAAATGGGCTATGGTCATTGGAGCTATGGAGATCCTTGTTGTAGTTGTGTTGAACATAGGGAAGACTCTCATCCCATGTATGTGAATGCTTAGATTTATACATGCGTTGGATGTGCACAGTCATTTAATTGACGGCCTTTGTTTGGCCATCGGTTTAGGGGTGGAAAGTAGTGGATTTAGGGCGCTTGGTGTAAAACAGTGACCAAAGACTCGACAAAAATGTGTTGAGGAACATGTTGTCCCGATAAGAGATGATGGTCTGCGGTATCCCAAAATGGACCCACACTCGTTTGAAGAAGATCTTGGAAGTATATGCCGATATGATTCTCTTCTTGTAGATTATGAGAATGGCCATCTTCGAAAACTGATCAACCACCACAAATAATAAGTCATTTTCTTGCTTGGTGGATGGAAGTCCAGACATGTAATCCATTGAGATGGATTCACAAGGCCTCTTGATGGATAGCTTGGTAATGGCACAGGTAGTGCAAGATCTGATATACTTGTTGACGTCCTGCCAAATTTTTGGCCAATAAAAATATTTCTGTAGAATGGCCAGAGTTTTCTCCATGCCAAAATGTCCTACCATACGACTATAGTGAGTCTCCCAAATTAGCTTTGCACACTCACTCGCGGGAACACAGAGGTGGCCCAAATGGCATAAAAGTCCATCCTAAATGTGAAAATTGGTGACATCCACACTGGTACCCAAGAGATGATAGGTGGTGGAGAATTTAGTGTCATGTTGATAAAGTTGGGGCCACTCAGATGCCTCATTCCCATAGAAATGGAGCATGGTGGTGAGTGCAGCAACCGGTGGTCGACTGAGGTAGTCAATGACACGATTTGTGCTCCATGTCTTATACTTGATGTTGAGATGGAACTGTTGCAAGTATGTGGACCACTTTTGATGGAGGTCATTTTTCAACTTCCCCTATGTATGTATGAACTGCAGAGGCTTGTAATCAATGTGGATTATTGTCTTCATTCCCATAATGTAATGTTTCCATTGACGACAGGCTTGCACAATGGAATACATTTCCTTGTCACAGGTGGCGTATTTCCAGACGGTATCTGAGAGTGTCTCACTATAGTATGCTACTCGATGACCATGTTGAGTGAGAACTACGCCTACAGCATAGTCGAAGGCATCAATCTCAATCTTGAATGGTTGTTGCAGATTGGGTAAGGAGAATAGTACTAGAATTGAGCATCAAATGGTTGTTGTTGTGCCTTCCACCATGTGAACTTTTTCTTCCCCCTGCCCTTGGTTACTTGGTTTAGGGGTCATGCAATATGGGAGAATCCCAACACGAACCTTCGATAGAAGTTGGCAAGTCCTAAGAAGCTCTGAATCTCAGTTAGTGTGGTTGAGGCTGTCTAGTCATGGATAACTTGGATCTTAGCTGGATCCACATGTACCCCATGCTCATCAACAATGTAGCCCAATTATTGGACCATGTTCATGCAAAAGGATCATTTTTCCAAGTTGGCATATAGCTTGTGTTGTCATAGAGTGCTCAAAACTTGTTAAATATACTACATGTGCTCCTCCCAAGTTCTGTTGAAGATGAGGATGTCATCCAGATATACCACCACAAAAGAGTTGGTGAAAGGTCTCAATAAATCATCCATCAATCTCATGAAAGTTGTTGGTGCATTTGTTAATCCAAAGGGCATGACCATCCATTCAAAGAGACCTTCTTTAGATTTGAAATTTTTCTTCCATACATCAGTCGATTCGACGGGAACCGGGTGGTAGCCATACTTTAGGTCAATCTTGCTAAAGAAATTTGCCTCCTTGAGATGGTCAAGAAGGTCATCAATTTAGGGAATTGGGTATCGATTCCTGACTGTGATTTTGTTTAATTCTCTATAATAAATGTAGAGCCGCCAAGTCTTGTCTTTCTTCTACACCAGTACAATTGAGCTTCCGCGAGGGAAGGATTTGGGTCGAATGTGACCCTTTTGAAGTAGCTCATGGATCTAGCACTTAATTTCATCATTTTCCATCAGCGAGCGATGATAGACTGGTCCTTTAGGCAGAGGTGCATTGGGGGTTATATTAATTGGATTCTTGACTTGGTAATGCATCGGTACCCCGGTGGGTGAGGAAAATATGTCTCTGTACTCTTCCATGATATCATCCACTTACTTCTGTTGCAAAGAGAGGATCTAAGTAGAGGTCATGGATGTGTCAGTGACCTTCTTCTTACTACGAGCATGGATCACAAAGAAGACAAACTTCTCAATCTGTGAAATGACCTTACTGCATTGCTTAGCAAAGATTAAAAAAATAGTGGTAGGTAGCACTACCTTTGGTATCTTGTATAATTGTCTACCCAAAGTAATAATAACACTATGGGGTCTACACTCATACACAACATGTCGCTTCCACAAATATGGATGGCCTAAAATAACATCACAAACTTCAAGCGAAGCAATATCACACAATACCTCGTCTTTGAAGGGCTTGATGTCGTAGGGTAGACAACATTGTTGTTTGATGCGGAGATCTCTTCCTTAGCGAATCCAATCGATGATGTAGGGCTTCGGATGTGGTGTTATCAGCAGGTCCAGCCACTTGACGATTGTTGAGGAAAAGGTATGAATTACCTTACTCAATCATTTTTGAATCCTACCTGGCTAGGACAAGATAGTCGGGAATGTCACCGTGTGCTTTATAGCCTCAAAAATAATTTCCCAATCCGCAAGTATTAATTACGAGGGTTTAGGCTGATTTATTAATGAAAATAATGTTGCAAAAATAAAATAAAATTTTAGTTTAGTTTCTAAAATGTATACACATTACAGAAAGTAAATATGGAGATTGAAAAGCAAAAGTGACCAAGTCATAAATACACACAAATGAGACAGAATAGCAATCTGATATATTTTATTCCAAGATATCAAAAGTGTTTTTCTCTTTACAAAACCATGTGAGGGCATGGTTCAAAGTCTAATTTAGATATCCCTGATGAACACCATACAAAAGGACTCTGACAATAACTAAAAACTGAAATTTATAATCCACATCATCTTTCCACAAACTGCTGCCAATTTGACTCTACAAAATATCCTTTATCAGCTATGAAACTTAATCCACAAACATACAAGAATACACAGACTATAAAAGATGTATCGACACCTCTAAAACAATCATTTGAATGATTTCGTTCAGTTTTGAACCTTGTTGTCTACAATAGGACCCTACTGTCAAAAAGAGAATTAGGCTTTGAATAACTCAAAAATGAATGAAAATTGAACTATCTCATGAAATCAAAAAGCAAACCTTAGTCTTGCTTTCTCCTTCTATTATACCCTTGTTTCTTCTTCTCATTTAGCTTTTATGCATTCCAAATCAGTTGAAGTAGTTCAACTACTTTATTTAGTTAAGTTAGTTTGAATTAACTAATTTAGTTTAGAAAAATAATAATAATAGTTAAGGGTTTTTAATTAATAATAACTAGGTAGGTGGGACCCCTTGTGACTCCCGTCTTTTTTTCTTTTCAAATTATAAAATATAACACAAATAGATCATCATTTCAACACATGCCACCCTTGTAACTCCCTTAGATACCTTCAAAAATAGCATATTTAAATATCAGAAATAATTTAAATCATATCCAAAAATATATAAATATCCACATTATCCACATTATCCAAAAAAGAGCTTGTTTTCAAAAACTTTATGCAGACAATCAACATTGTCTCTATCAACTGAAACCATAAAAACACATAAAATAAAAACCATACTTGCCACCCTGAGAGGCAATATTTCTTTTATCAATGTTGTCCCCCCTTTGATTTCCCGGAAGTATCCCTTGGTTGATTTAAACCTTGAGGCTATATTTCATTGATTACATGGGAAAAATCATCCTTCAAATGCATGTGGAAGGATACAGATTATGAGGAATCATTTGAGGGAGAGGGAGGGGAGGCAACATATTTGTCTTTATCAGTTTTAAGTCTTTTACTAGCATGTGAAGATTGGACAGGTGATTCGACAGGGGCAATCTGAGCATTAGGATTTACAGGTGGTGGAGGAGGTAATGAAAAATTGGGCCAGCCAAGATGGTGAGAGGCATTCGGGTTGACAATCTCTTTCCATCCATCATTTGCAGGGACTTCTGGTTGCAAGGAAACATGAGGAGGAATAGGAATGCCAAGGATGTTCTGAGGTTGGAAGGGGGGTCTCTTTGGTTGAGGTTGTACTATTCCTTGCCCAATCCAGTTAAATAACCCAACTTGAAACAACTGGTTCAATTCCTGGGGATCGACATCAAAATGAATGGAAAATCTAGGCCTTCTAAGCCCTCTGTTCCAATTTCCCCTTCCTCTGTTATTTCTGCCATGGCTTCCCCTAATGAAGAAACTCATCTTGTAGCAATAGTTTTTCAATCACTAATCCCTTAAGAAACCATACATGACATTCTGCTTGCATGAAAAAAAAAATGGCTCATAAATTGACACGAGATAAATGCAAATCCATCCATAACAAAACAATTTAATAATCGGCAAGTGAGCAGGGGGTGATACGATTCATGGGACATGTGGAGGGAGTGTAATGAGTGAAAGGGGGTATAATGAGAGGGAATAAATACATGAATATTTCTCAGCAATTAATTAAATAATTTAACTATGTAATAAAATACCAAAAATATCAGTTGCCAACCATTGTTGTGTTATCTCTTTTGTCGTTGTACATAGACCTTTTAATTTTTTTTACAGAACAGGGATGTCAAAATGAAATTGGGATTATGACGGGGATATAATGAGAAAAAAAGTGGTAAAATGACAGGGACATAATATGGATATTGTTCATATAAAAATAAATCAAAACAAACAATCAAACATATCTCTGTTCAGACCTCCACAATTCAACGGTATTCGCATTTCAAAACCACCATCTAAACTGTTATTTCCTTCATAGATTACTTGTTGGCTTCCAAACAATCATTCATATGCCCAGAAATAATCAATCACAGTAGCCTTTGCATCCATGTAGCAGTCATAATAATAGCATTGCAATCAATATGATAACCATGATAACCCTTTGAGCCTCAATCATTCATACTCCAATGCTAAATATATTTTTTTTTAAACCAATAGAAATATGCACAGTGATTCCAGCCATTTATATCCAATATTTATTCTTTAAAATCAATAAGAATATGCATAGTATTTACCACCATTTTTCCATTATTCAAACACTGTCTGACACAATCAAATTGGGCATTAAAATTATTAATCGGGACCTTTGTTCCAATTCACACACAAGTCTCTTTTAAAAATAATCAATCATAAGGATTGACTCGAATAACATTTGAATCAAATATCATGCAACTCCTGAACCCAAGCTTCACATAATCAGCATGTACAAACTTCTTCTAAAATTGCTCAACGAGAAACAAAACCAAATTGTGCCCAATCGACCAAGCACACACAGTGCTCTTTTTACCCTTGATTGTGAGTAAAGCGATATCAATATTGTACTCAGGGTTTAAACACAGTAAGTAGAGATTAAGAACAGATGGTTCGATCAGAAGATTAAATCCTCAAAAATCGCAGACATCTCATGCATTTCAAAATTTACCACAGACATATAACATGTAACAATACTCTTGAGAGTGAGGGTTACCAAAATGACAATCAACCACCTCCAACAGAGAATGAGAAGAAGTGAACTCTTAAACAATACTGTAAAATGAATGCCCAAGCACAAACATGTGCCCAACCAAAGCATGTATAATGCTTCCATTAATTTATTTGGAGTGTTAAGTTCAAATTGTGCACTACTTTCCAAGCAACAACATTAATGAGGGCAACACAATGATAGCTAACATCTCGTGGTTTTTCCAAGTCGAGGTAAGAAAAGATTTAAACTTTCAACAATTCACATTGCAGCCCAAAGGATCTAAAAATATCAACCATAGAGACCAAAAAGGAGTGGAAAATATTTAAACATAGAGACTGGTTGTAATACTTCATGCGCAAGGCTCAGAGCTTGGCAAATAATAATAATCAATTTCCACAAAGAGCCCATACCAAAAACCCAAGCCGACCGAGCATGCTTCACTGCCATTTTATCAATAAACCCATGCACAGATTACACACATCAAGGAGAGTATAACCATTCCTTTTTTTCAAAATTCCAATAGTCCAGAATAATCACCAAAATAAACCATGGACACAACACCAATACACAGTTCAAATAACCCATAACATCTTAAGAAAAACATAGACCTCAAGAAATTCTGAGCCAAAAATTGATTCGAAGGGCAGAGTAACCATCATGGATGGAAGAGTAAGGAACCCATGCCTAGAAAAGCCTGCGCGAGGAAGAGAGTTATATTGTATGCCTCCTTCACGACCAAAAAACATGGAGCATCAACAACCACCAGAGCCAAAAAAACAAAATGCAAGTGTGACTAGGGTGACGGGCTCGAGGGGTGTTTCAGTGATGTGCAGTAAATGCACGTCGCTTCCATCTCCAACCTCATTCAATTCATCATACAAGCCAGCCAATTCACCATAGCATTAAGCAATTAATTAACCAACCTTCAAGAGAGTTTCCAACTCCTTCCTAATAGTTGCTTCCAGTGCAAGTTTAATGGGTTTTTGTTTTTTCCTAACTGATTTTATGCCTTCCTTGATAGGAATAGCATGTTGTATAAGAGCATGATCAAAACCACGAAGATCCTCATAATACCAAGCAAAAACATCTTGAAATTCACAAAGTAACTCAGTGAATTTCAACATTTCTTCATCAGTACATTGGGCACCTATCTTAACATTCTTTGGGGAATCAGATGTCCCAATGTTCAAGGAAATAGTTTCACCCACTTTCCTTTTTGTCTCCTCTTCTTTATGTGTTTCTTTGTTGCCTACATCGCTTGATGAAAATGAATTTTCTAGAGGAGTCAAGCCCTTTGGAATTTTGTTATTTTCCATGGATATAATCTCCTTGGGCTTATATAGTTCATTTTGTATGAAAGCACAAATGATTTCACCTCTAGGGAAGACCTGCCATGACTCTACATTGTCAGGGATATGAGGACGATATAAGTATTGAAAAGTGCAATCAGTTCTTTGTGGCAGAATTTGTCGAGTAGGAGAGGATGCAAAAACAATGAACATGTCATCATTGAATTCAGTTCCCTTTTGACATGAGTGATGTTAAAAGATAATAAGTTCGAGATAAGTGACCAAACAGCTTGGGTGTAACATTTCATCAACTTGTTGTTAGGAAAATATATTTTGCGTACAAGGTTTACAACAAGTTCACAGTCCCCAAAAACAGTAAGGTGACCACAACCTAAATTGTAGGCATTTTCAATGCCTAGCAGTAATGCTTCAAATTCGGTGACGTTGTTTTTGCAAGAA
>SNQJ01S0151799.1:1244-12171 GCA_010110895.2 Picea sitchensis
AAGATGATTCAAAATGAAAATGTCTCCTTGGTATATATAGGAGACTAGGAGGTATAATTACAACTAATGGCCTAAAGCCGACATAAATAAAACAAAATTACTAATATAATATGCCCCAATTAAGGGTTAATGAGCCAATATTAGGGCTTAACAGAATGTAAGTGTGTCATTCATGTACCAGGACGACAAGACCGTGATACGACTGTTAGAGGTATCATTCAAATTTCAAATTAAACCAAAGTTTGCTTGTTGTGCGATCATAGATATGTCAATGTGAAAACCAAAATATAATCAAGGATAGAATGACTGAGTCATAACCTCAAGGTGCATGACTCATGTGCTAAGGTAATGGATCAACCAATAAAAATGATAGGTTTACAATATTTAAGGTTTATGGAAAATTATGAGATGCCTTCTAGGTGTTATCCCATTTGCAAAGAACAAACCACAAACTGTATGATGACCACTCAAACCAAATTTTGTTCTAATTTCATTCTTTCAGTCATGAAATTGAAAAAAACAAACGATAGATTAAAAATAATGAACTCTTACACATAGCTAGTCCAATGAATCTTTTCAAAAACAAAAAATGATATAAATGTTTGTAAGGAGAAGGAGGCAGCTACAAAAACATTTATCCCTTGGCGACGACATTTTACCATGGTAAAATCTACATGAATATTTGGTTTCCAACAATATCTTCATCAAGTTCAGGAGAAGGAAAATGGATTTTAGGAAAAAAATCTTGATGAGCTTCATTTTCAACCAAAGGATGGGCTACTATTTTTTGTTGGGATAAATATGCATAAAGTGATTCTATGATTTCATGATTCATACACCCTTCATGACCAAAACAAAATTCAAGGTACTTAATGAAATGTTCACAAAATTCACAACAATCTTCAAACACCAAGAATGAAGGATTAGATTCTCCATAATACTTAAAGAATGTTATGTGGAAATCCTTAAGAGAGTATAAGTTTCTTGGTTTTAAACCTTCATACCATAATCTTGCTTTCCCCTCTAGAGTAGCCATAAAAATTTTCATGAAACAATCCTCATGAAATTTAACCCCGAGCTTACATATGTGCATGTGAAATCTAATCGAGTGAAAGGCATCATCATTTCCTTTCCCATCTTTGAATTTAGGAAAATAAGTTTTCCAATCTATCTATGGAATACGATTTGGAAAGACATTAATATGAGAGTGATTCATTGGAGCATACCTTGCAGATCTGTGATCCATCTTGCAGCAGTGGAGTCATCAATAAAATATTTAGGCTACTGAGTCTTTGGACAGTGGAGTCGCCATGAAAATTTTGAATTCTAGATTCTTGAAAATGGAGTCGTCATGTGAATTATGTACAACCTTTCTATGTCTGAATACTTTTCACCATCAGTACTCAGATATGAACTTTATCATTTATCCCAGGGAATATTTTACCTTCGCTCCCCGGTAGGGACGCCAAAATGTTAGCACTTTGTAAATTTGTTCGGGTGATAAAACTAATGACGTAGGTAACCTAAAAAACAACTTTGGAGTTGGGTACTAGCCTGCTCAACTCAGAGAGGGATCTCTCCTATCACTTGGTGTTTCTTTGACAATCAATGGCTAGGTTTTTTTGTTTTGGGGAGGGCTTTATAATTTTGAGGGACACTTAGGGCTATGTAGTCAAACTTCTGAAAATGAATGGATGCACTGACTGGTCAATAGAAATCTCCAAAGGATAAAGGCTAAATGAGGTGATAAGTCTGAGTTATAATTTGCAAATTTGCAAAGTTTAGGAAGAAAAGAAAACATATAACTACATCAGAGCATTAAATAAATGAATTATGAATTAGTTAGGAAGAACTTAACACAGTTTAAATTGCTTCAGCTGAGAGCATCACAACATGAATTATGGGCCTTTGACTATCCAAATTAAACAAAAGACATTGAAAGTGAAATCTGAAATATAGGAAATACATACAAAGAGAGGAGACAAAACTCAGATCACCACCATTAGAATAATTTCATGGAAACTTCAATACTTTTGCATGTGTACTCAATTCAACTTCAAAAAATTATAATTTAAGTTCCAAACAGCTAAAACCGTGCCCTTGCACTTCTTCCAAACTCTAATACATTTGGAACTCATAATATTTATACAATTTTATGTCCCTTCAGTGTGAACCCGATTAAAATGATTTAAAAATGAAACGTTTCAGTTCTTGAAACTGATTACAATCATTACAAGGGACAATTTTGGTTCTGGAACCGATTATAATGATTAACAAGAAAACGTTTGATGATCTGAATTCTAACTCCTCTGACACTTCAATTCCTTTCTTTGCCACTTGTTCTGTTACTGAAGTTATGATAGGATACATGGTTGCAACGAAAAAATACCTGGGAATGAGTGGAAACGACATGTAATTAGAGAAATGTTGAGCTACAGCTGAATGAGGGTGGTCGTGCCAAGTTTCAAATGGTCCAATCTTTCGAAATAATAATAAAATACATAAAAAAATGCCCTTTATACCTTTTCAAAATTTCGGGGTCGTGAGGATGTAGTTTGGGGCAACTCTCTTTTCACCTCGAAATGCATATGGTGGCGCCACGTAGCCCCAACCAAAAATCATGGTTTATATTTTTCCCCTCATTCTAAAATTAAACCCCGCGCAGCTTCTCCCCCCACAATCGATCTCGGCATATGATCTTGTTTCAATCTATGATCTGGATAATCCTTCTATTTTAGCGCCACACTGAAGTTTATCTATTAGCCAAATCCAGAATCCTTTTAACCAAATTTACAGATGGTGCCAATTTTTGCATTCGAGAGCTTTGAATGGTGACCAGGAATAACTCCTGAAGGATGATCTCCTAAATCTGACATGGTGACCTAATGTTATTCTTATGACATGTCATGAATATAAGGGTGACATGTGTCACGTGGAAATGGACAAATGACACAACCAAATGACCACAAATGAGTGCCATGTGTCATGATAGATGAGTGTGCCCCATGTCTCAACTGATGGTTTCCATTTTCTTTGACACTATGGGCTTCAGGAGTTTTGGATTGTGAAGCATGAAGTTATCCCAGATTAGTACGGGCCCGGTTGATGTGGAAGTCTCTCGTCACTTTGGGACTTCGAGCCTTCGAGTGATATTTATTTCTTACCTGCTACAAAGATCAACAGTTCTTGTTGATTTGAGATCAATGGTCCACAATTACTTTAGGAGTTCGGGCTTTGGGCCTTTTCAATTCATAGTTCTTACAATCCTCTAGAGTGTCGTATCTCCGAAGTGACAGATATACCTCCACATGTCCTCCTATTTTGGATGACCAAGATTCACTTCTGGAGTTCAGGCCTCGGGATTTTTCTTCCGCTTTCTCGTGCAATCCTCCCAAGTGTCATATTTTTGAAATTTTAGATCTTCCTGCAAGTGGCCTCTTGATTTGGACGGCCAAGATTTACTTCATAATTTTGGGTAATTCTTGCTCTAGTGCTTCGCTCTGAAAAGCTTCCAGAGTGCTAAGTCTCTGAACTGAGAGATATCACACTGCATGTACTTGTTGATGGATGGTACAAATGAACTCCAGGCTTTGGGCCTTTGGAGTCCTTTACTCACTCAGCTTCTGTAGCTTGCTTCCTCCTGGAGTACGAGATCACCTGAAACTTGTCCCTTTCTTGAAGATGATTACAGAGACTCAACTCCCTCATTATTTAATTTCATTCCTGATCCCCACAATGCGAAGATGCTAGTTCCTAGCAGGATAGATATGCACCGTTGATCTCTTGATCTAGCAATATCAATGATCTTGAGCGATTGCGGGCTCGCAACTTGCAAAAACTTAAATTTGCTTCCTGATCTCTGCAATTCCTCCCCACCTTTGATCTCTCTCCAATGATATATGACGGTCACGATTTCATATTTTATTGATCTGATGGATGATATTTCTTTTTCTCACATTTTACGGCTGAAAATTGAACCCATTTGTTTTCTTGTATTTCAAGCTCAAAATGGACTGCTATGAATGCTGCATTTTTCTCATAGTTTTCCCTGCGCATACAACATACTTGACCAACTTGTCTTTATCAACCAGAAGAGGAAAAACTAATAGAAAGGAAATAAGAAAAGAGAGAAACTCAACAGAGGTGTATACCTAGGTCTTAATAATAACTACATAAGACCCATGACAACTTTATGTGCTAACAGGACCAAGGAATTTAGATAAGCATTAAAGCTAGATATAGGTTTGGGATATTTGCCAATTTTGACTCATGGAGAACATGAATATTTTGGATGATTAGTCGAGTGAAGGATTTAGGTGATGGGAACTTGACAAAGCTGGTGAAAACATTTTAAAATCTGAGTGGAAAGGTATCACAAGGACAAGATGTTTTGGAAAAATTAATACAAATTATCATGTGATAACACATGGGACATATGGAAGGATTGTAATGAGGGAAAAAGTGGTAGCATAACAGGGGACAAATACATGAGTATTTCTCAACAATTCATTAAATAATTTAACTGTGCAATCAAACCAAAAATATCAATTGCCACCTATTTATGTGTCATATCTTTTGTCACTGTTATACAAAGTTTTTAATTTATTCTATAGAATAGGGCATGTAAAAATGAAGTTAGGATTATGAGAGGGGTATAATAAGTGAAAAAAGTGATAGTATGAAAGGGAATAAAATATGAATATTGTTCATAAAAATAAATCAAATCAAATAACAACCATAACTCTGTTCAGAACTCATAACCCAATAAGCATTCACTTTTAAAACCAAAACCATTTAATTGTCCCTTCTTTATAGAATCCTTGTTGAATTCAAACAAAACAATCCATATACCCAAAATAATCAATCATAGAAGCCTTTGCATCCATAAAACTTATACAATAGTCATAATAACATCATTTCCATTTTTATAATAACATTATAACCCATTGAGCCACAGTCTTTCATATTCCAATGTTAAACCTATTTTCCATTTAAAACCAGTAGAAGACACACAGTAAACTTCAACCATTTATAACCAATTCTTGTTCTTTAAAATCAAATAAGAATATCCATAGTATTATCCATTATTTACAAATGTTTGTCTTACTAAATTGGGAGTTAAAAATCATAATCGGGCCCGAATCCAATCAGACACGGGTATTCTTCAAAAATCATCAACATAAGTATTGGTTTGAAATACGATTCAACCAATAACATGCAACTCTGAGCCAAAACCTCCTTTAAATTAAATCTGTACAAATTTCTTTTAAAATAATATCACAACGAGAGACATAGACAAATCATGTATGAGGCGAAAAAAAACCAAGTCATGTTCAGTAGACCCAGAAAACACAGGTGTCTCTTTTACTCTTGATAGGAATGAAACAAGACCAATATCGTGTTTATGGTTTAACACAACAAATGGAAGTATGAAAAAATAGCTCAATGAAATGGATAATTCTCCAAGGACGTGGATAACTAGTGCCCTTTAAAAATTTACCACAGAGAAGTAACAACAAATGGCTCAATCAAGGGATAGTTTTCAAAGACACAGAAATCTCGTGCTTCTTTTAAAATCACCACAGACACATAACCTTTAACCAAAAAACTTGATAGTGAGGGTTACCAAAACATAACAGTCATCCACCTCCAACGGAGAGGAGAGGAAGTGAATTTTTAAAAACATTGTGAGGAGAATGCCCAAGCACAACCCATGGCCAACCAAAAAAATATACAAGCTTCCATTTAAGGTTCTAGGTGATACCAAACCCGAATGTGCAATGCTTTCCAACACAATGATAATGAGGGAAAACCCATGATAAATGATAGCTCTGGGATTTTCCAAAACATGGAAAGAACAATCCAACTCTTGATAGCTTGCATTGAAACCAGTAGGAATGAAACATATCAACCACCGAGATGAAAAGAGTGACAAAAATTAACACCAAGACTGGTTGTAAAACCCATGTTCCAAAACTCAGAGCTTTGCTAAACCATAATCATAATTTTCCACAGAGAGCCAGACCAAAAACATCAAGTTGACCAAACATGTTTTTAACCAATAAAACAATGCACAATATACACACAACAAGGAATAACCATTCCTTTTCTTTAAAATGCCAACAATCTAGAGTATTCGTACAATAATTCATAATAACATCACTGATACACAGTCGAAAAACTTAAGAAAACACAAACTTCAAGCAATTCTGAGCCAAAATCGATTGATAACGTAGAGGAACGATAATGGATGGAAAATAAAGGAACCATACCTGGAAAAGCTTGCTTGAGGAATAGATTTGGACTATATTCTTCTTTCACAACCAAAAATCATGGAGCATCAACAACCACTAGAGCTGAAAAATAAAATGCAAGTATGTCTAGGGTGACGGGCTCCAGGGTTGTTTGAGTGACATGCAGTAAATGCACGTCACTTCCTTACTCAGCCTCATTCGATTCAATGTACAAGCCAACCAATACATCATAACATTAACCATTAAATCAAACAAATATCCCATTTCTATATCTATTACATAGTGCACCACCCTAAGTCATGTCAAAATATTTTAACAACAACAATGTGCTATAACGTTACCACATATGCCTCACACATAACTTTTAGTCAAATCACATAAGTCTAGCAACAAGGGTCTATACACCCTTCTTTTGTCACAATTATATATAACCTTAGGGCTTGAGTTTAGTCATTTTTTTGTTTTTGTTTAAGCTCCCATATCATCCTTTTGTATAAAATCATATATAAAATAATCAATCAATGTTTAATACAATGTAAATACAGAACCTGTAAAAATAATCATTTTATCCATAGTACAACCATAAGTTGCGAGTGACCATCAAAACCATCTAGCCATACCACAATCAACCAACCATCTTATGTCGCCATAATGATTAAAACCATGACTTGAATCATCAACTATAGAAAAATGTGCTATTAGAATCACAATAACAACACGATATGAGTGAATCATATCCATCATAGAACCACTAGTCTACAAGGGGGTCCCACCTACTAGCTTATTGTTATTATTATAAATAAAAAATAGAGCTCGGCAATCATTTGCGAGCGGTATTCATCGTTGCATTTTTAAACGTCAACAAACTGGCGACTCCACATGAAAATGTGTTTCCAACAAATTAAGAACTCAAATTGTCTGGTTTCGTAGACCAGGTGAACATTAGATCAAGGAAATAGACATTAGAATGATTATGCAACAGGGGGAAGTGAGCGGTTTAAAGGAAAAATGATTTGGGATTTTTGGAATAACTCATGGAAAGTGTCATGTATGAGGGGGATTGTCCCTGTATGCATAATCATTCGATTAATCATAGTGAAATCATTCTTGGCTTCAAGGTGAAATTTTTTATGGTGTGATCTTTTGAATCTCGGAGCAGAAGGAAGAAAGGGAAAGAAGAAATAGGGACAAAAACCAACTATCTTATCTAACAGTAATACTGAAGTAGATAGCAATTTCAATGATGTCTTCAAGGGGGGACATCATGAAATTTGTGTAACCTGATTGTTATTGATTAACAATACTTGCAGAATAGCATCGTTGTGGAAAAATTGATCCAAAATTTTATTTCTGACAAGAAAAGAAGTCAATAAAAGAAATAAAACAACAAAAACGAAACAACAAAAAGAAATAACAACAAAGAAAAATCAAAGCAATGAAACAAAACTATAATATAGGAATAATTCCATACAACATTTAAACTTTCAAGTTGGTTCCACATAGTGTTTTAAGTGTGAATCGTTGATGTTATAGGAAAACAACCGCTCTTCCAAGTCCTTTAGAATATAAGAGTTTGCGCCGAGGAAAAAAACAATTTTAAAATGACCCATCCATAAGTTTTGGAACTTTGAATTCCTTCCTCTATCAGCATGAGCTAAATCCCACAACAAGAATTTCTCATTAACCTTAAATTTGATAGCCTTTGAACTTTTATTGACATATCTTTTAATAGTTTGTTGTATTCTCTTTATGTTATCCAAGGAAAAAGTCCTTTGTTCCTCTAAATCCAATAGTGCATTTATCCTTTGAGAGATATTGGAAGAATTTAATTCATCAACCTATAGCATCATCCTTAGAGAATAAAGTTCCAGCTCGATAGGAAGAATGGATTCTTAACCATAAACAAGATGGAAGGGAGTGCAACCAGTGCTCACCTTGGTGGTAGTGCGATCTTCCCAAAGGGTGTAAGTGAGGAGATTTTTCCATTGACGAGACTTATCTTTAATGATCCTCTTGATAATTCTAACAATATTTTTGTTAGTAGACTCGACTTGCCCATTTCCTTGAGGATAATAAGCTGATGAGGTAAAATGTTTAACCCTCGGTTTAGCTATAAACTGAGTCAGCTTAGAAGAAATAAAAGCGGTACTGTTTTCTGTAATGATTTCCAAAGGAAGGCCAAATCTAGAGAAAATATTACTTTCAAGGAAAGAAATCACCTGCTCATCCTGCAAATGCTTAAGTGGGACAACTTCAGTCCATTTCGTAAAATAGTCTATGGCTATCAAGAGAAAAAATTTCCCTACTAAAGATGGAGGATTAATAGGAACAATAAAGTCCAAACCCCAGTTTGAAAAAGTAAAGTCAGGGAGGACAGGTTGTAAAGGCATGGAAGAAAGAAGTTCTTTCCCAGCGAACTTCTGGAACTTGTCACAAGATATTGAAAAATTATAAGAATCATGAAAAATTGAAGGCCAATAGTACCCTTTCCTGATAATATTAAAAGAAGTAGTTTTATCAGAAAAGTGGCCACCTATATGAATAACAGAATCTGAAGATCCATAGGTCTCTTGTAACAATTTTTTTTCTTCCTCATTATTCACACAACGAAGTAACATACCATCGACAGATCTCCTAAAAAAGAAGTCTCCTAAAATGACGTATCTGGAAGATTCAATATGGAGCCTTCTCCTTTGATGAGTATTTAAGTTATTTTGACACCTCTAATTTTGCAAGTAATACACCAGATCTTTATACCACGGATGTTCAGCTACAGAAAGGATTTGACTATCAATATAAAATAGTGTTGATAGAGAGCTATCTTTTTCACCAATTTATTCACTTGCTTCTACATGATGAGATAAGTGAAGGGTTAAGTCATGTCCCTTGATGGTTTTTGAAGTCATGATAGTTAAATCATGCTCCTAGATCTTGGCAATACAATGTGAAAGCTTCCTTGAAAGATAAGTCTGTGAGAGCAAAAACTTGACAGTAGGTAAAGGGACTTTTACCAGCATGATCCGTATTTTATGAGAAGAATGAAATGACTACATATTATTAACAGGTTCTTAACACAAAATAAAAGAGATACAGTAAAATTGGTTTTCTACTCAATAAGGAAATAAGATGAAACTGTAAAATGCAGCGGAAACAAGCTTGCTGGAATGGTGGCGACTTATCTCTGAGAAGATATGTGACGGCTGCGCTTATTCGCAAGAAGATGATTACAATGAGGATTTGAAGGAATTTTTACAATAAAAGGGAATGCCAAAATCCATAGACATCCAAAAACCTAACCCTAGGAGATGAAGCGCCAAAAGTCATGCGGGCCCCATTTAGGTAAGTTAGTACATCAACTTCCCAGGGTCGTAACTTTTGCATACGATATCCGTTTTAGGTGTATGATAGCTCATTGGAAAGGTATCATAGAGGAGATTCATTTTGGGAGAAATATATAAGTATATTACATATTGTGCTCAGTTTTCCCAAAAACATCGTTTGGTGCCTCAAAACGGCTTCAGAAGTGAAAACCTGCTAAAAATAGTAAAGTACCAAAATTGCCAGAAAACTATTTTGAGATAGTTGGAAAAGGTGGGTGGCCACCGATATCAACCTAGATAAATCCTCCCTCCTTAGGAAGAAATTTTATCCATTGCATTGAGTTCCCCCATCAGATGAGGAAATTTCTGTTGAATTTGGCCCCAGGTGAGCCACTTGCCTTGGTGCAGGAGTTGCCCTGCTTTGACGACTCGATAAAGTTGGACCCTTCATTGTCAAGTGCCCTTGATATGTGTTTCCACAATATGATCATCGGATGCATGTTGTATGCATTCAGGGTTGAGCTCTATTTGTGTCAGTTGTTCTGCTACTTTGAGGTGTCCAATAATGGTGGGAAATAAGGGAAAAGGAGATCCACGTTGAACATTGGGTGCAGGCCAAGGAAAGGAGGAATGTTGAGCTCAAAATAATTATCCCCACTGGTACATATGACCAAATTTGCGACGGTTTTTCATTGATATTGCCACACTTATTCGTCGCAATTTCCACGAAAGACGAGATTTTTTTCGTCAGAATAATTCCGTCGATATATCCATGATCCAGGTGTGTGTGGAAACATCGATGAAATAATCTCTCCACGTGTCACCACCTTCAAGATCGGTTAACCCTATGCATTGTTGCAATTACAATGAAATTGTGTCGCAATAATAAGGAATAAGTGTGGCAATTACGATGCAAATTCATCACAATTGCAATGAAACGTTATGCCAAGCCACTAACTTACGACGCAGATGTTGAATGTGCGATGCAAAACCATCTCAACTTGCGACGAAAATTTGTGGCAATATCGACGAAAATATATCTCAAGACCATACTTATGACGCAGATGTTGTATATGTGATGAAAATTCATGGCAAATTGCAACGAACTTTCGTCGCTATTGCGATGGTTGTGGTAGAATACAAAATTTGTTTCCGACGAACTATTGTCGATATTGCGATGATGACTTTAATTTTTTTTTTTTTAAATTACATGAGATACGGTATTACCATATTACATTGTAATATGGTAATGCCATATTACATTGTTATACGACATTACTATTACATTTTAATATTGTAATATTGTAATATATTGTAATATTGTAATATTCTATTGAAAGATGGATGTTAGAG
>SNQJ01S0151799.1:12221-23021 GCA_010110895.2 Picea sitchensis
AACCAATAAAAATGATAGGTTTACAATATTTAAGGTTTATGGAAAATTATGAGATGCCTTCTAGGTGTTATCCCATTTGCAAAGAACAAACCACAAACTGTATGATGACCACTCAAACCAAATTTTGTTCTAATTTCATTCTTCCAGTCATGAAATTGAAAAAAACAAACAATAGATTAAAAATAATGAACTCTTACACATAGCTATTCCAATGAATCTTTTCAAAAACAAAAAATGATATAAATGTTTGTAAGGAGAAGGAGGCAGCTACAAAAAAAATTATCCCTTAGCGACGACATTTTACCATGATAAAATTTACATGAATATTTGGTTTCCAACAATATCTTCATCAAGTTCAGGAGAAGGAAAATGGATTTTAGGAAAAAATTATTGATGAGCTTCATTTTCAACCAAAGGAGGGGCTACTAGTTTTTGTTGGGATAAATATTCATGAAGTGATTCTATGATTTCATCATTCATACACCCTTCATTACCAAAAAACAATTCAAGGTACTTAATGAAATGTTCACAAAATTCACAACAATCTTAAAACACCAAGAATGAAGGATTAGATTCTCCATAATACTTAAAGAATGTTATGTGGAAATCCTTAAGAGAGTGTAAGTTGCCTGGTTTTAAACCTTCATACCATAATCTTGCTTTCCCCTCTAGAGTAGCCATAAAAAATTTCATGAAACAATCCTCATGAAATTTAACCCCCATCTTACATATGTTCATGTGAAATCTAATCGAGTGCAAGGCATCATCATTTCCTTTCCCATCTTTGAATTTAGGAAAATAAGTTTTCCAATCTATCTATGGAATACGATTTGGAAAGACAGGAATATGAGAGCGATTCATTGGAGCATACCTTGCAGATCTGTGATCCATCTTGAAACAGTGGAGTCATCAATAAAATATTTAGGCTACTGAGTCTTTAGACAATGGAGTCACCATGAAAATTTTGAATTCTAGATTCTTGAAAATGGAGTCGTCGGGTAAATGATGTACAACATTTTTGTGTCTGAATACTTTTCACCATGAGTACTCAGATATTAACTTTGTTTTTTATCCCAGGGAATATTTTACCTTCACTCCCCGGCAGGGATGCCAAAATGTTAGCACTTTGTAAATTTGTTTGGGTGATAAAACAAATAACATAGGTAACCTAAAAAACAACTTTGGAGCTGGGTACTAGCCTGCTCAACTTAGAGAGGGATCTCTCCTGTCACTTGGTGTTTCTTTGACAATCAATGGCTAGGTTTTGTTGTTTTTTTTTTGGGGGGGGAGGGGTTATAATTTTGAGGGACACTTAGGGCTATGTAGTCAAACTTCTGAAAATGAATGGAAGCACTGACTGGTCAGTAGAAATCTCCAAAGGATAAAGGCTAAATGAGGTGATAAGTCTGAGCTATAATTTGTAAATTTGCGAAGTGTAGGAAGAAAATAAAACATATAACTACATCAGAGAATTAAATAAATGAATTATGAATTAGTTAGGAAGAAATTAACACAATTTAAATTGCTTCATCCGAGAGCATCACAACATGAATTATGGGCCTTTGACTATCCAACTTAAATAAAAGACAATGAAAGTGAAATCTGAAATATAGGAAATACATACAAAGAGAGGAGACAAAACTCAGATCACCACCATTAGAATATTTTCATAGAAACTTCAATACTTTTGCATGTGTACTCAATTCAGCTTCAGAAAATTATAATTTAAGTTCCAAACAGCTAAAATCGTGCCCTTGCACTTCTTCCAACCTCTAATACATTTGGAACTCCTAATATTTATACAATTTTAAGTCCCTTCGGAGTGAACCCGATTAAAATGATTTAAAAATGAAACGTTTCAGTTCTTGAAACTGATTACAATCATTATAAGGGACAATTTCGGTTCTGGAACCGATTACAATGATTAACAAGAAAACGTTTGAGGATCTGACTTCTAACTCCTCTGATGCTTCATTTCCTTTCTTTGCCACTTGTTCTGTTACTAAAGTTATGATAGGATACATGGATGCAACGAAAAATACCTGGGAATGAATGGAAATGGCATGCAATTGGAGAAATGTTGAGCTATAGCTAAATGAGGGTCGTCATGCCAAATTTCAAATAGTCCAGTCTTTCGAAATAATAATAAAATACATAAAAAAAAATGCCCTTTATACCTTTTCAAAATTTCGGGGTCGTGAGGAAGTAGTTTGGGGCAACCCACTTTTCACCTCGAAATGCATATGGTGGCGCCATGTAGCCCTGAAAAAAAATCGTGGTTTATATTTTTTCCCGCATTCTAAAATTAAACCCCGCGCAACTTCTCCCCCCACAATCGCTCTCGGCAAATGATCTTGTTTCTATCTATGATCTGGATAATCCTTCTATTTTAGTGCCACACTGAAGTTTATCTATTAGCCAAATCCAGAATCCTTTTAACCAAATTTACAGATGGTTCCAACTTTTGCATTTGAGAGCTTTGAATGGTGAGTAGGAATAACTCCCGGAGGATGATCTCCCAAATCTAACATGGTGACCTAGCATTATTTTGATGAAATGTCATGAAAATAAGGGTGACATGTGTCACGTGGAAATGGACAAATGACGCAACCAAATGACCACAAATGAGTGCCATGTGTCACGATAGATGAGTGTGCCCCGTGTCTCAACTGATGGTTTCCATTTGCTTCGACACTATGGGCTTCAGAAGTTTTGGATTGTGAAGCATGAAGTTCTCCCAGATTAGTACGGGCCCGATTGACTTGGAAGTCTCTCATCACTTCGGGACTTCGAGCCTTCGAGTGATATTTATTTCTTACCTACTGCAAAGATCAACGGTTCCTGTTGATTTGAGATCAATAGTCCACAATTACTTCAGGAGTTCGGGCTTCAGGCCTTTTCAATTCATAGTTCTTACAATCCTCCGGAGTGTCGTATCTCCGAAGTGACAGATATACCTCCACGTGTCCTCCTATTTTGGATGACCAAGATTCACTTCTGGAGTTCAGGCCTCGAGAGTCTTCTTCTACTTGCTCATGCAATCCCTGAAGTGTCATATTTTTTAAATTTTAGATCTTCTTGCAAGTGGCCTCTTGATTTGGACAACCGAGATTTACTTCAGAATTTCGGGTAATTCTTGCTCTAGTGCTTCACTCCGAAAACCTTCCAGATTGCTAAGTCTCCGAAGTGAGAGATATCGCACTCGTGTCCTTGTTGATGGATGGTCCAGATGAACTCTAGTCTTCGGGCCTTTGGATTCCTTTACTCACTCAGCTTTTGTAGCTTGCTTCCTCCCGGAGTATGATATCACCTGACACTTGTCCCTTTCTTGAAGATCAATGACCACGAATGATTATGGAGACTCAACTCCCTCATTATTTAATTTCCTTCTCGATCCCCGCAATGTGAAGATGCTAGTTCCTAGTAGGATATATATGCACAGTTGATCTGTTGATCTAGCAAGATCAACAATCCTCAGCGATTGTGGGCTCGCAACTTGCAGAAACTTAAATTTTCTTCCTGATTCCCGCAATTCCTCCCCACCTTCGATCTCTCTCCAATGATATATGACAGTCATGATTTCATATTTTATTGATCTGACAGATGATATTGCTTTTGCTCACATTTTACGGCTGAAAATTGAACCCATTTTTTTGCTTGTATTTCAAGCTTGAAATGGACTGCTATGAATGCTGCATTTTTCTCATGGTTTTCCATGCACATACAACATACTTGACCAACCTGTCTTTATCAACCAGAAGAGGAAAAAATTATAGAAAGGAAATAAGAAAAGAGAGACACTCGACAGAGGTGTATACCTAGGTCTTAATAATAACTACATAAGACCCATGACAACTTTATGTGCTAACAAGACCAAGGAATTTAGACAAGCATTAAAGCTAGATACAGGTTTGGGATATTTGCCAATTTTGACTCATGGAGAACATGACTATTTTGGATGATTAGTCGAGTGAAGGATTTAGGTGATGGGAACTTGATGAAGCTGGTGAAAACGTTTTAAAATCTGAGTGGAAAGCTATCACAAGGACAAGATGTTTTGGAAAAATTAATACAAATTAGCATGTGATAACACATGGGACATATGGAAGGATTGTAATGAGGGAAAAAGTGGTAGCATAATAGGGGACAAATACACGAGTACTGCTCAACAATTCATTAAATAATTTAACTGTGCAATCAAACCAAAAATATAAGTTGCCACCTATTTATGTGTCATATCTTTTGTCACTATTATACAAAGTTTTTAATTTATTCTATAGAATAGGGCATGTAAAAATGAAGTCAGGATTATGAGAGGGGTATAATAAGCGAAAAAAGTGATAGTATGATAGGGAATAAAATATGAATATTGTTCATAAAAATAAATCAAATCAAATAACAACCATAACTCTATTCAGACCTCATAACCCAATAAGCATTCACTTTTAAAACCAAAACCATTTAATTGTCCCTTCTTTACAGAATGTCTGTTGACTCCAAACAAAACAATTCATATACCCAGAATACTCAATCATAGCATCCTTTGCATCCATAAAACTTATACAATAGCCATAATAACATCATTTCCATTTTTATAATAACATTATAACCCTTTGAGCCACAGTCTTTCATATTCCAATGTTAAACCTATTTTCCTTTTAAAACCAGTAGAAGATGCACAGTAACCTTCAACCATTTATAACCAATTCTTGTTCTTTAAAATCAAATAAGAATATCCACAGTATTATCCATTATTTACAACTGTTTGTCTTACTAAATTGGGAGTTAAAAATCATAATCGGGCCCGAATCCAATCAGACACAGGTATTCTTCAAAAATCATCAACATAAGTATTGATTTGAAATAAGATTCAACCAATAACATGCAACTCTGAGCCAAAACCTCCTTTAAATTAAATCTGTACAGACTTCTTTTAAAATAAATTCACAATGAGAGACATAGACAAATCATGTCTGAGGCGAAAAAAAACCAAGTTGTGTCCAGTAGACCCAGAACACACAGGTGTCTCTTTTACTCTTGACAGGAATGAAACGAGACCAATATCGTGTTTATGGTTTAACAGAACAAATGGAAGTATGAACAAATAGCTCAACGAAATGAATAATTCTCCAAGGATGTGGATGACTAATGCCCTTTAAAAATTTACCACAGAGAAGTAACAACAAATGGCTCAATCAAGGGATAGTTTTCGAAGACACATAAATCTCATGCTTCTTTTAAAATCACCACAGACACATAACCTTTAACCAAAAAACTTGATAGTGAGGATTACCAAAACATAACAGTCATCCACCTCCAACAAAGAGGAGAGGAAGTGAATTTTTAAAAACATTGTGAGGAGAATGCCCGAGCACAACCCATGGCCAACCAAAAAAATATACAAGCTTCCATTTAAGGTTCTGGGTGATACCAAACCCGAATGTGAAATTCTTTCCAACATAATGATAATGAGGGAAAACCCATGATAAATGATAGCTCTGGGATTTTCCAAAACATGGAAAGAACAATCCAACTCTTGATAGCTTGCATTGCAACCCGTAGGAACGAAACATATCAACCACCGAAATGAAATAGAGTGACAAAACTTAACACCAAGATTGGTTGTAAAACCCATGTGCCAAAACTCAGAGCTTTGCTAAACCATAATCATAATTTTCCATAGAGAGCCAAACCAAAAACATCAAGCTGACCGAACATGTTTTTAACCAATAAACCAATGCACAAGATACACACAGCAAGGAATAACCATTCCTTTTCTTTAAAATGCCGACAATATAGAGTATTCATACAATAATTCATAAGAACATCACTGATACATAGTCGAAAAACTTAAGAAAACACAGACTTCAAGCAATTCTGAGCCAAAATTGATTCATAACATAGAGGAACGATAATGGATGGAAAATAAAGGAACCATACCTGGAAAAGATTGCTTGAGGGATAGAGTTGGACTATATTCTTCTTTCACAACCAAAAATCATGGAGCATCAACAACCACTAGAGCTGAAAAACCAAATGCAAGTATTTCTAGGGTAACGAGCTCTAGGGTTGTTTGAGTGGCGTGCAGTAAATGCATGTCACTTCCTTACCCAGCCTCATTCAATTCAATGTACAATCCAGCCAGTACACCATAACATTAACCATTAAATCAAACAAATATCCCATTTCTATATCTATTACATAGTGCACCACCCTAAGTCATGTCAAAATATTTTAACAACAACAATGTGCTATAACATTACCACATATGCCTCACACATAACTTTTAGTCAAAGCACATAAGTCTAGAAACAAGGGTCTATACACCCTTCTTTTGTCACAATTATATATAACGTTAGGGCTTGAGTATAGTTGTTTTTTTTGTTTTTGTTTAAGCTCCCATATCATCCTTCTGTATAAAATCATATATAAAATAATCAATCAATGTTTAATACAATGTAAACACAGAACTTGTAAAAATAATCCTTTTATCCATAGTACAAGCATAAGTTGCGAGTGACCATCAAAGCCATCTAGCCATACCACAATCAACCAACCATCTTATGTCGCCATAATGATTAAAACCATGAATTGAATCATCAACTATAGAAAACTGTGTTATTAGAATCACAATAACAACATGATATGAGTGAATCATATCCATCATAGCGCCACTAGTCTACAAGGGGGTCCCACCTACTAGCTTATTGTTATTATTATAAATAAAAAATAGAGCTTGGCAATCATTTGCGAGCAGTATTCATCATTGTGTTTTTAAACGTCAACAAACTGGTGACTCCACAGGGAAATGTGTTTCCAACAAATTAAGAACTCAGATTTTCTGGTTTCGTAGACCAGGTGAACATTAAATCAAGGAAATAGACATCAGAATGATTATGCAACAGGGGGAAGTGAGCGGTTTAAAGGAAAAATGATTTGGGATTTTGGGAATAACTCATGGAAAGTGTCACATATGACGGGCTTGTCCTTGTATGCATAATCATTCAATTAATCATAGTGAAATCATTCTTGGCTTCAAGGTGAAAATTTGTATGGTGTGCTCTTTTGAATCTTGGAGCAGAGGGAAGAAAGGGAAAGCAGAAATAGGGACAAAAACCAACTATCTTATCTAATAGTAGTACTGAAGCAGATAACAATTTCAATGATGTCTTCAAGGGGGGACATCATGAAAGTTGTGTAACCTGATTGTTATTGATTAACAATACTTGCATAATAGCATCGTTGTGGAAAAATTGATCCAAAATTTTATTTCTAACAAGAAAAGAAGTCAATAAAAGAAATAAAACAACAAAAATGAAACAACAGAAAGAAATAACAGCAAAGAAAAATCAAAGCAATGAAACAAAACTATAATATAGGAATAATTCCATACAACATTTAAACTTTCAAGTTGGTTCCACATAGTGTTTTAAGTGTGAATTGTTGATGTTATAGGAAAACAACCGCTCTTCCAAGTCCTTTAGAATATAAGAGTTTGTGCCCAGGACAAAATCAATTTTAAAATGACCCATCCATAAGTTTTGGAACTTTGAATTACTTCCTCTATCAGCATGAGCTGAATCCCACAACAAGACTTTCTCATTAACCTTAAATTTGACAGCCTTTGCACTTTTATTGACATATCTTTAAATAGTTTGTTGTATTCCAAGGAAAAAGTCCTTTGTTCCTATAAAGCGAATAGTGCATTTATCCTTTGAGAGTTATTGGAAGAATTTAATTCATCAACCTATAGCATCATCTTTAGAGAATAAAGTTCCAACTCAGTAGGAAGAATGGATTCTTAACCATAAACAAGCTGGAAGGGAGTGCAACCAGTGCTCACCTTGGTGGTAGTGCGATCTTCCCAAAGGGTGTAAGTGAGGAGAGTTTTCCATTGACGAGGCTTATCTTCAATGAGCCTCTTGATAATTCTAACAATATTTTTGTTAGTAGACTCAGCTTGCCCATTTCCTTGAGGATAATAAGCTGATGAGGTAAAATTTTTAACCCTCGGTTTAGCTATAAACTGAGTCAACTTAGAAGAAATAAAAACGGTACTGTTGTCTGTAATGATTTCCAAAGGAAGGCCAAATCTAGAGAAAATATTACTTTCAAGGAAAGAAATCACCTGCTCATCCCGCAAATGCTTAAGTGGGACAACTTCAGTCCATTTCGTAAAATATTCTATGGTTTTCAAGAGAAAAAATTTCCCTACTGAAGATGGAGGATTAATAGGACCAATAAAGTCCAGACCCCAGTTTGAAAAAGTAAAGTCGGGGAGGACAGGTTGTAAAGGCATGGAAGAAAGAAGTTCTTTCCCAACGAACTTCTAGAACTTGTCACAAGATATTGAAAAATTATAAGAATCATGAAAAATTGAAGGCCAATAGTACCCTTTCCTGATAATATTAAAAGAAGTAGTTTTATCAGAAAAGTGGCCACCTATATGAATAACAGAATCTGAAGATCCATGGGTCTCTTGTAACAATTTGTTTTCTTCCTCATTATTCACACAACGAAGTAACATACCATCGACAAATCTCCTAAAAAAGAAGTCTCCTAAAATGACGTATCTGGAAGATTCAAGATGGAGCCTTCTCCTTTGATGATTATTTAAGTTATCTAGACACCTCTGATTTTGAAAGTAATACACTAGATCTTTATACCATGGATGTTCAGCTACAGAAAGGATTTGACTATCAATATAAAATAGTGTTGACAGAGAGCTATCTTTTTCACCAATTTATTCACTTTCTTCTGCATGATGAACTAAGTGAAGGGTTAATTCATGTCCCTTAATGTTTTTTGAAGTCATGATAGTTAAATCATGCTCCTAGATCTTGGCAAGCCAATGTGAAAGCTTCCCTGAAAGATAAGTCTGTGAGAGAAAAAACTTGACAGTAGGTAAAGGGACTTTTACCAACATGATCTGTATTTTATGAGCAGAATGAAATGACTACAGATTATTAATAGGTTCTTAACACAAAATAACAGAGATATAGTAAAATTGGTTTTCTACTCAATAAGGAAATAAGCTGAAACTGTAAAATGCAACAGAAACAAGCTTGTTCGAATGGTGGCGGCTTATCTCTGAGAAGATATATGACGGCTGCACTTATTCGAAAGAAGATGATTACAATGAGGATTTGAAGGAATTTTTACAATAAAAGGTAATTCCAAAAACCATAGACATCCAAAAACCTAACCGTAGGAGATGAAGCGCCAAAAGTCACGCGGGCCCCGTTTGGGTAAGTTAGTACATCAACTTCCCGTGGTCGTAACTTTTGCATACGATATCCGTTTTAGGTGTATTATAGCCCATTGGAAAGGTATCATAGAGGAGATTCATTTTTGGTGAAATATATAAGGAAATTACATATTGCGCTCATTTTTCCCAAAAACATCATTTAGCGCCTCAAAACGGCTCCAGAAGTGAAAAACTACTAAAAATAGTAAATTACCAAAATTGCTAGAAAATTGTTTTGATATTGTCGGAAAAGGTGGGTAGCCACCGATATCCACCTAGATCAATCCTCCCTCCTTAGGAAGAAATGGTCTCCATTGCATTGAGTTCCCCCATCAGATGAGGAAATTTCTATTGAATTTGGCCCCGGGTGAGCCACTTGCCTTGGTGCAGGAGTTGCCCTGCTTTGACGACTCGATAAAGTTGGATCCTTCATTGTCGAGTTCCATTGATATGTGTGTCCACAATATGATCACTGGATGCATGTTGTATGCATTCAGGGTTGAGCTCTATTTGTGTCAGTTGTTCTGCTACTTTGAGGTGTCCAATAATGGTGGGAAATAAGAGTGAAGGAGATCCATGTTGAACATTGGGTGTAGGCCAAGGAAAGGAGGAATGTTGAGCTCAAAATAATTAACCCCACTAGTACATATGACCAAATTTGCGACAGTTTTTCATTGCTATTTCCACACTTATTCATCGCAATTTCCACAAAAGACGAGATTTTTTTCGTTGGAATAATTCCGTCGCTATATCCACGATCCAGGTGTGCATGGAAACATCGACAAAATAATATCTCCACGTGTCACCACCTTCAAGATCGGTTAACCCTATTCATTGTTGCAATTACGATGAAATTACATCACAATAACAACAAAGAAGTGTGGCAATTACGACGCAAATTCATCACAATTGCAACGAAACGTTATGCCAAGACACTAACTTAAGACGTAGATGTTGAATGTGCGATGCAAAACCATCTCAACTTGCGACGAAAATTTGTCGCAATATCGACAAAAATATATCTCAAGACCATACTTACAATGAAAATGTTGTATATGCGACAAAAAATCGTGGCAAATTGCGAGGAACTTTCGTCGCTATTGCGACGGTTGTGGTAGAATACAAAATTTGTTTCCGACGAACTATTGTCGATATTGCGACGATGAATTTAAGTTTTTTTTTTTTAAATTACATGAGATATGGTATTACCATATTACATTGTAATATGGTATACCATATTGTATGTCATATTGCAATGTAATATGGTAATGCCATATTACATTGTAATATGAAATTACCATATTACATTGTAATATGGTAATGTTATATTACATTGTAATATGGCATTACTATTACATTTTAATATTGTAATATTCTAATATATTGTAATATTGTAATATTTTATTGAAAGATGGATGTTAGAGAAAATGTGTAGATCTTTTAGATTGAACAAGATTATAATATATATATATATATATATAATCAAGGAACTAATCAACCAAATATTGGAAGCATGTGTTATCATGAAGTTGGATTAGAAGTAAGGATAACAA
>SNQJ01S0151799.1:23031-45203 GCA_010110895.2 Picea sitchensis
TTCCATAAACCTTAAATATTGTAAACCTATCATTTTTATTGGTTGATCCATTACCTTAGCACATGAGTCATGCACCTTGAGGTTATGACTCAGTCATTCTATCCTTGATTATATTTTGGTTTTCACATTGACATATCTATGATTGTGCAACAAGCAAACTTTGGTTTAATTTGAAATTTGAATGATACCCCTAGCAGTCGTATCACGGTCTTGTCATCCTGGTACAGGAATGACACACTTACCCTCAAACATCACCCCTTCGTCCAACACAACTTAGGCTTGCATTCATTGTTTCAAGTGGTAAGTTTTGGTGCTTTGGGTTTGGAATTCATTTCACAGAGTGGTTTTCTGTACTGTGCATCCTCTTGTTACTACCCACTCAATGCTCCAAATGGTTGTTATGGTGGCTTCCCGAATCCTTAGGTATTGGTTTTCTCCTGATTTTTCAAACCTCATCCTACATTTCGCGTGTTGGAGAACACAACCCACCTCTTGCTTCCCTTATGACCATATCAATCACGCTCATGGCTAGAATCAATCCCAATGGTTCACAAACTCTCCTGTCTCATGACAATGCTGTGGACAACCTTGTGGCATTTGGCTGGGATGGTTTCATCAAAAAATTTGAGGGTTACAACCTCGAAGTGGCTCAAGATTTCTCTCAGACTTTCAATGGCACCAGGGCTAAAATTGGGTATTAGAAGATAGAGGTGACTGAGGGTTCCATAGCAGAGGCTATAGGACTATTCAAATAGGGAGATCGATGGTTTAAGAACATCAAAATCGAAGGCATGCCCTAGCGTTTACTCATGACCTCCAAGAAATCACGTTGTTGTCCAAAAGGTAAACCAATTTATCTCTTCAAACTGTGATGGCATGGCTTGATCTTAATGCTTAAGAAATTCATTACATGTTAAGGTAGATACGGCCTAGTCTTCTTGTATCATGTCCACTTGCTTATGGTTTTTCTAGGTTTCAGTTTGAATATGTCGTTTTATCTATTGAGGAGTTTGCAGAAAATGGATAAGTTCTATCAGAGACAGAAACTAAAACCACAGTCAATCCTGTTCCACCATGGCCTCATCTGAATCCTCATGGTTTTGAATTTATCTAAAGCTGGGGATAGTTGGAAAGTTTCGTGTTTAGAAATAATTTTACCCTACCTGGAATTGTAACAGACTTACCTATGCATCTCGATGAACCTACTAGTCCATGTCGATCTAACCCCACTATCGAAAACCTATATGTTAATATACAAGAAGACCCTATGCCCATAGATCAAACCCATGTTGTTACCCATAATCCACCCACAAGAAAGAATCTGAGATACAATTTTGTGCCCATAAAATATTTGGAGGAAGTTTTGGGTGAGTTAAAGGATAGGATTCCTACCATTCCAAATCCTGAGCCAATTCGATTTGAGTTGAATGAACTAGTTGTCAAGAAAAAGGGTAGGCATAACAAACAGAGCATTTTTGAGTTTACTTTTGATATTAAATGGTTTATAACGTCACTGCCCATGATTGAGATTTATTTCGTTCTTAGCTATTGGTTATATTGAGGTCACAGTATATATAATTATTTATCTTTCTGTTGTTATAAATTACTCCAAAATACGAAACATTTCCTTGAAATTATTCAGGAAGTATTATGATTTTTTCTGTCATAGGTTTCCACTTAATGTAGGACAAGCAGGAGCCCACACAACGTAGAGAAGTGAACTTAGTTTATTATTGTTGATCAAATAGAGGTTAGTATATTTATTGTTTTCTTTTATTTAAATTTGTTTATATATGAATGAACAATGATTGCATAATTTAGACGTTAATTAGCTTTGTATATTTTCATGATATCATTACGATCATGTTCTTTCAATTATTTAATAGTTTGATATTTAGATCATTAGATCAATTTCATGTCTGAAAGCATGAAATTAGAACAAAATTTGGTTTGAGTGGTCATCATAAAGTTTGTGGTTTGTTCTTTGCAAATGGGATAACACCTAGAAGGCATCTCATATTTTTCCATAAAACTTAAATATTGTAAACCTATAATTTTTATTGGTTGATCCATTAACTTAGCACATGAGTCATGCACCTTGAGGTTATGGATCATTCATTATATCCTTGATTATATTTTGGTTTTCACATTGACATATCTATGATCTCACAGCAAGCAAACTTTGGTTTAATTTGAAATTTGAATGATACCCCTAGCAGTCGTATCACGGTCTCGACATCCTGGTACAAGACTGACACACTTACCTTCAAACATCACCCCTTCGTTATGCATAGATCAGGCTTGCATTCATTGTTTCAAGTGGTAATTTTTGGTGCTTTGGGTTTGGCATTCATTTCACAGAGTGGTTTTTTTTTATGCATGTCCTCTAGTTACTACCCACTCAATGCTCCAAATGGTTGTTATGGTGGCTTCCTGAATCCTTAGGTATCAGTTTTCTCTCAATTTTACAGACCTCATCCTACATTTCATGTGTTGGAGAAAACAACCCACCTCTCGGTATCCCTGTTGTTTCTTTGTGATCATATCAATGGCGCTTGTGGTTAGGATCGAGCCCACAGGCTCTCCTCTCTCATGACGATGTCGTGGATGATCTTGTAGCATTTGGATGGGATGGTTTCATCAGACAATTTGAGGGTTACAACCTCGCAATGGCCCAATATTTCGCTCAGACTTTCGATGACACCGGGGCTAAAATTGGGGATTTGCAAGTAGAGGTGACTGAGGGTTCCATAACAGAGGCTACATGACTATCCCAAGAGGGAGATTGATGGTTTAAGAACATCAAAATTGAAGGTGTTCCTTGTCATTTACTCATGACCTCCAAGAAATCATGTTGCTATCCAAAAGGTATAGAAATTGATATTTTCAAACCGCGATGACATGGCTTTCTCTTAATGCTTAATCAATTCATTACATGTGAAGGTAGATACTGCCTTGTCGTCTTGTATCATGTTCGCTTGCTTATGGTTTTTCTAGGTTTCAGTTTGAATATGTTGTTTTATCTATTGAGGAGTCTACAGAAAATGGCTAAGTTCTATCAGAGATAGAAACTAAACCAACACTCAAGCCTGCTCCACCATGGCCTCATCTGAATCCTCGTGGTTTTGTATCTGTCTAAAGCTGTGGATAGTTGGGAAAGTTTAATGTTTATAAATAATTTTACCCTACTTGGAATTGTAACAAACTTACCTATGCATCTCAATGAACCTACCGATCCTTGTTGATCTAACCCCACTATTGAAAACCTATATGTTAATATACAAGAAGGCCTTGTGCCCATAGATCAAACCCCTGTTGTTACCTAGAAGCCACCCATAGTCAAGAATCTGAGATACAATTTTGCACCCAGAAAATATTTGGAGTAAGTTTTGGGTGATTTAAAGGATAGGATTCCTACCATTCCAAATCCTGAGCCAATTCAATTTGAGTTGAATGAACCAGTTGTCAAGAAAAAGGGTAGGCATAAGAAATAGAGCAGTCCAAATATTAATTTAAAAAATAATAGACCTAACTGCCTCGTATCTAGGAAATTGATAAATCGACAGCGTGATAATGAGAAATCGACCTATGTGATCGAGATCGATGATCATTTTTCCGAGGATGACATCGATGATTTTATTTCTCAAGAGGATATCGATGACCTGATTCTAGGAAACAATATTGATACTGATCCAACATAGTTCGATTTCATTTATAATCTCCTATCATTCTTAAAGAGACAAGAGGGTTTCTATGGTATACAACACGATCTGAAACAAATCATAGGACTTATTAAATTTCCCTCTATAGAACAGGTTCGACCTTTGCCTACTAGAAAACCGATGCACTGCAAAAACTGTTTTGATTGGATTGAGAGATATTACTGGGATGTCCCCTATCTTCAAGCACAACTGAACCAAATGGTAGCACGAAATTCAGTGCTCGAGAGGGATAATGATGAGTTGAAAGCCCGTGTTCAATCGAATGTACACATGGCTAACAAAAGAATCAAGAAGTCAGATAATGTGATCATTAAAAACTCAAGAAAATTCAACACCATTATAAATTCAGACTTATCAGATGCCTCTTTGTCAAATCTCTGAAATGGTAAATAGTTGTTTTGATTTTTTTGTATTTGATTTTGTTGGAGAAACAATAGATAGATTCACTTTTGATTTTATTTTTATTTTGAGACTAGCTACATAATCGAAAGATTATGTAGCTAGTCTATTTAAAGTCATTTGTTTGTATTATTATCTAAACTCTGATTTCATTTTGTCATTTTAGGTAAACAACAGATTATGATGTTATGTTTAAGGAAAATGAATCATGGGTTAAGCATTCAATAGATTAGTAATTTCCCATTTTTTGAAAAAACAATGTCATTAATGTAATTATTATTTATCTAAAGACTCCTACAGGAGTGTCTTTTTGTTACTCTATTTTTGTAAAACAAACTTATTTTCAGAGATCTTCCTCTATCTTGTATGATAAGAGGTAAGATATCCAAGACATGTTTAAATAACTATTGTTTCCTGTTGTTGAGGGAACTTTTTTATGGACCATAGAATGGACATATAATTTTTGAACTGATATGAGAAAGCAGTTTATTGTTGGCTTTAGACCTATGTAAAATGTACAATGTTTGTTTCATTGTATCTCCTATAATTTCTAGGTTATGAAATGTTACTTGTGTTGATTTAGCTTTAGTCTTTTCTTCACATGATATTTTATATCGTTGATTATCTAAATGTTTTCCATTATCTTTTGGTCTAGTTTGTACCTATGATCGATCAACTATTTAGGTAGTTTTGAGTTTACTTATGATATTAAATGGTTGATAACATCATTGCCTAGGATTGATATTTCTTTTGTTCTCAGCTATTGGTTATCTTGAGGTCACAGGAAATATAATTATTTATCTTTCTGTTGTTATAAATTCACTCCAAAATACAAAACATTTCCTTGAATTTATTCAGGAAGTATTATGATTGTTTCTGTCATAGGTTTCCACTTAATGCAGGACAAGTAGGATCCCACACAATGCAGAGAGATGAACTTAGTTTATTATTGTTGATCAGATAGAGGTTAGTAGATTTATTGTTTTCTTTATTTAAAGTTGTTTATATATGAATGAACAATGATTGCATAATTTAGACGTTAATTAGATTTGTCTATTTTCGCGATATCATTATGATCATATTTGTTCAGGTATTTAAGAGTTTGATATTTAGATCATTAGAATAATTTTTTACTTAATTTGGTGTTGGCACAGGGGCAAACCCAGGGTTCAATTCTTCAAAAATGCAACAAAAAAACCCTAACTGGCGGCCCTTTCAGCAACACCTGCGAAGTAGATGAAGTCTCACCCGAGGTAGAGGCAGGGGGGGTTGCACGAATCAAGTGTCTAAAACCAAGCTGGGAAACAGATCTGTGATTGCAACACTTAACATAGCACTTAAACAATAGTATGCATTATTTCTTGAATCTCATTCACATCGCAGATCAAAACCTTTATTATAGATTAGTGCAGTAACAATAAAGATTAAGTACTTCTCGTTACTCAGCACACAACATTAAATCATATCTAGCATTCATTTACCATCATTATAGCACTAAGAATCCATACATCCATATAACATATATAAATATCAATACACTAATATATAAACAACATAAACAACTTCAACAACATCGCACAAAGAACATCAACACAGGATATACGTGGTTCACCCCAGTGTAGGGATATGTCCACCAAATTCTTCTTATTCTTTATTTGTTTGTAATTTCTTGCATGCATCTTCTCCTCTGCACAGAGCCACAGAGTCAAGCCTCACACAGGATAGGTGATCTGCACACAGTGCACTAGATCCACCTTCCTCAAAATTAGGTCAAGGCATAGAGCCAAATCCTTGATAGCACAAATCCTTACACAATCTATCTGCATGAAGCCTCTTACATTCACTTTCACTTAGCTTTGCAAGTCTAAACACACATTATGCACAAAATCCAAAGGGTAGGCATAAGAAACAAAGCATTCCAAATATTAATTTCAAAAATAAGAGACCTGGCCGCCTCGTATCTAGGAAAATGAGAAATCACCATCATGATAATGATAAATCGACCCTTGTGATTGAGACTGATGATCATTTTTCCGAGGATGACATCAATGATTTTATTTCTCAAGAGGGTATCAATGACCTGATTCTGGGAAACGATATCGATACTAATCCAACATAGTTTTATTTCATTTCTAATCTCCCATCATTCTTAAAGAGACAAGAGGGTTTTTCTGGTATAGAACATGATCTGAAACAAATCACAGGACATATTAAATTTCCCTTTGCAGAACAGGCTCGACCATGGACGACCATAAAACCGATTCACTGCGAACACTTTTTTTATTGTATTGAGAGATATTATTGGGATTCCCCCTATATTCAAGCACAAATGAACCAAATGGTAGCATGAAATTCAATGCTCGAGAGGGAGAATGACGAGTTGAAAGCCTATGTTCGATCGAACCCACACATGGCTAACAAGAGAATCAAGCGGTCTGGTAATGTGATCATTAAACACTCAACAAACTTCAACACCATTATAAATTCATACTTATCAGATGCCCCTTTGTCAAATCTTTGAAATGGTAAATAGTTGTTTTGATTTTTTTTATTTGATTTTGTTGGAGAAACAATAGATAGATTCACTTTTGATTTTATTTTTATTTTGAGACTAGCTACATAATCGAAAGATTTTGTAGCTAGTCTATTTAAAGTTATTTGTTTGTATTATTATCTAAACTCTGATTTCATTTTGTCATTTCAGGTAAACAACAGATTATGATGCTATGTTTAAGGAAAAGGAATCATGGGTTAAGCGTTCAATAGCTTAGTAATTTCCTATTTTTGAAAAAACAATGTCATTAATGTAATTATTTTTTATTTAAAGACTCCTACATGAGTATATTTTTGTTACTCTATTTTTGTAAAACAAACTTATTTTCAAAGATACTCCTCTATCTTCTATGATGGGAGGTAACAGATCCAAGACATGTTTAAATAACTATTGTTTCCTATTGTTGAGGGCACTTTTTTCTGGACCATAGAATGGACATATAATTTTTGAAGTGATATGAGAAAGCAGTTTGTTGTTGGCTTTAGACCTGTGTAAACTGTACAATGTTTGTTTCATTGTATTCTCCTATAATTTCTATGTTATGAAATGTTACATGTGTTGATTTAGCTTTATTCTTTTCTTCACATGATATTTTATACCGTTGATTATCTAAATGTTGTCCATTATATTTTGGTGTAGTTTGTACCTATGATCGATCAACTATTTAGGTAGTTTTGAGTTTACTTACAATATTAAATGGTTGATAACATCACTGCCCAAGATTGAGATTTCTTTCGTTCTCAGCTATTAGTTATCTTGAGGTCACAGGATATATAATTATTTATCTTTCTACTGTTATAAATTCACTCCAAAATTCGAAAAATTTCCTTGAATTTATTTAGGAAGTATTATGATTGTTTCTGTCATAGGTTTCCACTTAATGCAGGACAAGAAGGAGCCCACAAAACACAAAGAGATGAACTTAGTTTATTATTGTTGATCAGCTAGAGGTTAGTAGATTTATTTTTTTCTTTATTTAAAGTTGTTTATACATGAATGAACAATTATTTCATAACTTAGACGTTAATTAGATTTGTCTATTTTCACAATATCATTATGATCATATTCGTTCAGTTATTTAATAGTTTGATATTTAGATCATTAGAATAAGTTTTTACTTAATTTGGTGTTGGCACAGGGGTAGACCTAGGGTTCAACACTTCAACAACACACCAACAAAACTCTAACTAGCGGCCTTTTCAGCAACACTTGCGAAGAAGATGAAGTCTCACCCGAGGTAGAGGTAGGGGGGTTGCAGGACTCAAGTGTCTACAACCAAGCTGGGACACAGATATTTGATTACAACACTTAACAAAGCACTTAAACAACAATATGCATTAGTTCTTGAATCTCATTCACATCACAGATCAAAACCCTTATTACATATCAACACAGTAACAATAAAGATCAAGTACTTCCCATTACTCAACACACAATATTAAATCAGATCTATCATTCATTTACCATCAATATAGCACTAACCATCCATACATCCATCCAACATATATAAAGATCAATACACTAATAGATAAAAAGCATAAACAACATCAACAACATCGAACAAAGCACATCAACACAGTTTATACGTGGTTCACCCTAGTGTGGGGCTACGCCCACCAACTTCTTCTTATTCTTTATTATTCTACAATCTCTTACATGTGTTTGTTCCTATGTATAGAGTCACAGAGCCAATCCTCGCACAAGATAGGTGATCGACGCACAGTGCACTAGATCCACCTTCCTCAAAATAAGGTAAAGGCATAGAGCCAACTATTTGATAGCACAAATCCTTACACAATATGTATGCACAAAGCCTCTTACATTCACTTGCACTTAGCTCTGCAAGTCTTAACACACAGTATGCACAAAATCCAACAACTTTTCTTCACACTTAGCAACCTTTACATATTCTTGCATGAAGCCAACTTAGACCATTGTCCTTCACTCTAAGTACTATCTACTTAATTATACATTACACAAAGGCCTAAAAATGGGTAAACCCATGGGTCAACATCCCATACCCATTACATAAACCCTAAGAAACCTTTGTTGGGTCCACAAGCCTGCAAAATGAGTGAGATCTCGCGATCTTCGCTCCGCCTGGGCACTCCATCTTCGACCAACCTGTTAAAGTCCCAAAAGTGGTCAAACACGACCAATGTTTCCTCAAAACATGGTCAAGGGACAACAGGCCCCCAACACTCACCTGTGACTCATCTCAAGTCACTCAGATCTGGGAAATACTACTTTGAAGGCCTCGAGCTTCGCTCGATCTTCTTTGACTTGTTGTTTCACCAAATCTTCCTACTCTGTGAATTCCTGAATCACTTTCTCAGTAACAGGCCCTTCCAGGCATTGTTCCATTGTCACAACCAGTTTGTCTAGCTGCAAGCCTTGTCCTTCAACTTCTTCAAAAATCATGCAGGCTTCGTCCTACACCGGTTGGAGTCTCTATGTAACTTCCATGACTTTGCTCTAGATAGTAGTAATCTGCTGCTGAAATGCGCATTGTTCCTGTGATATTTTCATCTTATTGACTAAAATAAGAAGCTTCATGTGCACTTGCACGGTGGATGCCTGCTGCTTCACCTTCTGGAGACGTGCTTCCAATTTCCTCAGCTCTGGATCTTCTGCAAGGTGCTCATAGGTCTGCGCACTTCAATCACTTAATTGCTTACACTCTAAATTGAGTGCCCTGATTATTTCTACTGCGTTCTTAGCAGCTTCCTCCCTTTGGTTGCACACTTCTTGTGGAGTGATCGACATTGCTTGGATATCTAGCTCCATTACCCTTGCTTGAAGCTACTGAATGGCCTCAATGAGCTTCCCCACTTGTATATCAACATAATCTTCTTCCTCCTATGCCAATCCTGACATAGAGTGAAGTGCTTTAGTCACTTCCTCTTTGATCACAATCTACTCTGTGAGCAGTTGGTATTTTTCTTTCTGTATGTTCTCATTGTTCTTCTCGAGCTTCACCTGAATTTCATCCTTCTCCTTCTATGCAACTTGAATTTTCTCTAGGACCTCCTCCTTTTCTTGCTTCAAGGCCTTTGTGGCCTGCTCCTTTTCTTCCTTGACTCGACGAAGTCAAGCCTCGGTTTCATCTACTAATCATTGTAATTGGGTGGGCTCATCCCCTAATTCTGAAATTTCCGATGACGAAGGCACAGTAGGAACTACGTGGATCGAATAGATGAATTGTTGTATGTCCTTGAGATCTTTATCTATTCTTTCATACAGTGTTTCTTGCTTCACTTCATGTCTCTACAGGATATCCTTTGAAGTGTCCTCCATGACTTTGATGATGAGATCTATGTCGTCCACTGTGAGCACATTCTGTGACTAAGGCTTATTGGCTCAGGTCTTCTTTCTTGTTGATGGTTTCTTCGAAGAAACGTTCCTTTTCTTCATTGTATCAGCCTCTGTAAAGGGATCCTTTGGCGGTGTAACTTCACCTTTGTCTTTCTTGTATCCCACTTCCCCTCCTTCTTCTTGGTTCACTTCATCTCTTCCTCCTCCTGCAGGTGAGTCAGGTCTACTTTCCTCCGATGCGCTATCCTCCTCATCACTTTCTATGTTATGCACTTCCTCCTTTTTATTATTTTTCTTTTGTCCATCATGTTCGACCCGGGTGACCAATGGACTTTCAATGATTTCGGGGTTGGTGAGTTCTGCATCTTCGACTGGTACAAGAAACTCATTTGGCCACTCTTTAGTGATCTCTTCCATGTCTTCCTCGGTCAACTTATAGTAAGACTGCATCTCCTCCTTACTTTCATCCCTATGCGTGGTGATGTAAATAAAGTGTCTATCTACACGAAACTTCACTAGCGGCTTGTATTGATGCAAAGTATTTGGGGTCATTCGTAGAAATGCTTCAATGGAACACTTCAACTATAGGTAGTAAGAACGGAACACCGCATTTGATTGCCACTACTTAGCTATATCGTTTGTGTACCAAAAGGTGGAGAACCTTGCGTCTAATGGCTCTGATGGCTCAACTTCCGGGAAGGTTGCTCCTTCTGGCATCTATCAAGCGACAAATGCGATTAAAATCAGTAACCAACTGAAGTGAAATGCATAGCCCTAGTCCTGCGCTTCACGGAAATCCTTGTCCAACTCATTGACGAGGTAAATCGCCCAGTTCATTTGCATGCCTTCTATGCACTTCCCTATGAGGCATACAACAAATCCAGTGACATGTGTCGGTCGGTTCTTTCTGATGATATTTCCAGCTATAAGCTCACAAGATGTGTGCATTGTGCCATCCTGGATGGAGGCTACCTTGTAGCCTCACTTTCCATTTTCTACATCACCATAATATTCCTTTATACGTTGTGCCAAGGAGCGATCTGAGGTCTTCCCTACGTAGAAATGGTGAGGGTCTAGTCCTTGCATGCTCAGTCCTTTGATCAAGTGGATCAACACCGGATCCACAGTGACTCGCCTGTCGAGCCAAAAATAGCCTCCATGATAGCATGATAGGAGGAGTTTAACGCAAGCGTTAACCTCCTGGTGTCGAACAAAGTGAGGGATGTTCATCACGTTCAGGATCATCGACTGCACGAGCTCCTTTATCCATGGATGGGAGACTATGCGCTGCTTCTTCCCAATCATCTTCATCAAATACCGATGTGAAGCGAGCATCGCATAGTTTGTCCGGTCTTTGAGGTTGAAGTCGTTGTTCTTCAATGTTGGAATATGTCCTAACTAGGGTCCAACTACATGTATTCCCTTCGAGAGGTACACAGTGATCAACATGTATTTGAAATCCCATGGGATGTTGTCACGGTTCACCACACCAGCCAAAGGCAGTATGTACTCTGGAAAGACTGACAGGATCTGCTTCATGTTAGATAGATCACTGCGGTGTTTTCTTTGTTTCTCAACAGTGCGGCCAGAACTTCATATAGTTGATGGGGATGTTTGAAATCCGCCAGTCGACGATGCCTGTATTCCCACATAAATGACTCTCTCAGTCATGAGGTCTACAAGAATCTCCTCCACAGACTTCTCTACTATGCTACGTTCACCCGACATGCACACTTGTAATCAAATAACTTAGGTAGGTGGATGGAAAATAAAGGTAATCAAATGGATGACGAGGTCTAGAAAGCACAACGTGATACAATGGATTCTCTATTAGCTTGGATATATCAATTTGCAAAATGTGGTCCCGGTGCAGCGTCCGATAGGTTAAATAGGCATCATCATGACAGAGCCTTCCAATGGGTAGGAATGTGTCCATCAATGCACATCCGTCCATTATGGCATGGTCTCAATGGTCCAATGGCGGTCTCTCCATCAATAACTGTGTTTCTAGCCATTCTGGAGTGTTATTCTAACGGTCGGGGCGCCTCCAATGGTCATATAGATTAGTCATGATGAAGTCCCATTTTGCATTGTTCTGTTATTCCAGTGAGTTTCAACTTCTACATATCTGCCTTCTGTGAAGTCTATTATGGAACTTCCCATAGTTTTTCTAACATTGCTTTCTTCTTACTGAGATTTCTTGCCTTTTTTCCTATGATTTGAATCTATGGATTCTTCTTTCCATTCTTATTATTATCTTCTCTTAGCGTAGCAACTTCGCACTGCTGAGGGTCTTTCAAAGGGTTCAAAGGTAATACCTCTCCTCTTACTAATTCTGAGGTAGATGCACTTCTTTCCTGCATGGATAGGTCCTTCAAGCCTTTCCATTTTCTTTCAACTTCGACAGCGAATTCTCTGATCCTTTGTTTCTTCGACTGATCTGCTTGTTCTTCTATTAGTCGCTCAATTATTTTGGTTATGAAGTCCCTTAATTCTTGTTTTTTATTTTCTGTAGCTTCCTCCTCTTCTTTCCTTCTGATCTGATCTTTCTCAATACAAGTCTTTCCCAACAAAAGTGCAAAAGGGTCTTTGTTCTCAATAAACCTAATAAATTCAAATTCTTCTTTAGTCGATGTTTCATGAGAAATCATAGGTATATTAGTAACTCTTCCACATAGGGCTATCATATTTCCTTTAAACAAGCCTATCCTTCCCAATTATGGTATCATAGCAAGCTTTCCAAAAATTTTCCAAGTTCTTTCTGACATAATATTCACAGGTATTTCTTCATCTAATACACAGTCTATGTCGAAGTCTTCTATTCTTGTAACTATGCATTATTTTTCTTTCAGGATCTCTGGTAAAAACATGTCTCTGGGATCATCCATTTCTTCTTTTAACTGTATTAACATAGTCTCTGACTCTTTTTTTGTATGATTATTTAACATATCCTTAGCCTCTTGACCTTCTGTATAGTCTTCTTGTATCATGTTCATCTTTTCATCTTTAGAAATCATCCTAGGGAAATCCTCAATGTCATGACCAATAGCTTTACAACAAAGACAAAGAGAGCTTATACCAGGGCATTCTTTAGGAAGATGTCCCGGTCTTCTGCAATTATAACACAATGTCAATCCTCTCTTTCTTTTAAACGATCCCCAACCTTTCCTATACTGTGCACTAGGATCAGAATGATAGACCTGCATTTTTCAAAAATTCTTTCTAGGTTCCTGCATCCACTTATTAGTCCAAAAATTATTTCGATGCATAGGAATAACATATCTTTCTCTATCAAATTTATTTAGATCAATTCTTTCTTCTATCTATGCCCTAACATTCATACTAGGAAAATATCTATTAAACATACCTTTATTCATACTTTCGAAGAAAAACTTTCCACTTATCTTACCTTTACTAGATAACAAAGCTTTAAGATCTTACCTCTTTTTGTCGGATACGGTTTCTTTATTAGCACAGAGATTCACAAGTCAAGTACAATACTACACACTATAGCAACAGATCTACGCACAAAGATTTCTCTTTTCTTCAGTTCCTAGCAATCACAGTTTCAGGTCCCAGCAACAGAACCATTTGTTGGAACAGGGGTAGACCCAAGGTTCAATGATTCAACAATGCACCAACAAAACCCTAACTATCAACCCTTTCAGCAACACCTACAAAGAAGATGAAGTCTCACCCAAGGTAGAGGCAGGGGGGTTGCAGGACTCAAGTGTCTACAACCAAGCTGGGACACAGATATGTGATTACAACACTTAAGAGAGCACTTAAACAACAATATGCATTAGTTCTTGAATCTCATTCACATCCCAGATCAAAAATCTTATTACAGATCAACCAATAACAATAAAGATCAAGTACTTCCCATTAGTCAACACACATCATTAAATCAGTTCTAGAATTCACTTACCATCAATATAGCACTAAGCATCCATACATCCATCCAACATATATAAAGATCAATACACTAATAGATAAACAACATAAACAACATCAACAACATCGCACAAAGCACATAAACACAGGATATACATGGTTCAAGCCAGTGTGGGGCTACGTCCACCAACTTCTTATTCCTCTTTATTAGTTTGCAATATCTTACATGTGTTTTCTCCTGTGCACAGAGCCATAGAGCCAAGCCTCGCACAGAACAGGTGATTTGCACACAACGCACTAGATACACCTTCCTCAAAATCAGGCCAAGGCATAGAGTCAACTCCTTGATAGCAAAAATACTTACACAATCTGTTTGCACAAAGGCTCTTACATTCACTTGCATTTATATCTGCAAGTCTCAACACACAGTATGCACAAAATCCGACAACTTTTCTTCTCACTTAGCAACCTTTACATATTCTTACACGAAGCCAACTTAGACCATTGTACTTCACTCTAAGTCCTATCTACTTATTTATACATTGCACAAAGGCCTAAAAATGGGTAAACCCATGGGCTGACATCCCATACTTGTTACATAAACCCTAAAAACCCTTTGCTAGGTCCACAAGCCAACAAAATGAGTGATATCCCACAATCGTCACTCTGCTTGGGCGCTCCATCTTCGACCATCCTGTCAAAGTCCCAAAAATGGTCAAACACGACCAATGTTTCCTCAAAACTTGGTCAAGGGCCAACATCTGGTTTAGAAACACTATTACAAACAATTGCTTTCGCAAGATTTTATGCAATCCTTGTAAACTGTATATAAACTGTTTATAACCATTTGTATATTCATACACTTCGATGAACGTTTGTAAAAATGTATTCAATGTTAAAATTATATCTTTAGGTAGTTTATTTCCTTTAGTTGTTTTTCTTTTAGAATCCTAGTTGGCCAACGGAGTCATTAAACCCATCTGGTTAGATCATACCAAACGACTTGGGTTAAATAGACAACCCCATTCTGGATCTATCCTTCCAGTTGACTGTGTGTCATAAATGCCCGTCAACAAATGGCGCTATAAGGAAGGCCTAAAATATGCTGATGGCACATGGAGGTCGTAAGACTCCCCCAAACAATTGTTCTCTTGTCATAACGTGTAGTCGCTCAGACAATAACGTTACTGTTGGCACAGGGGAAGACCCAGGGTTCAATGCTTCAACAACACACCAACAAAACCCTAACTACCGACCCTTTCGACAACACTTGTGAAGCAGATGAAGTCTCACCCGACAACCTAGCTGGGACACGGATCTGTGATTACACCACTCTAACAAAGTACTTAGTAATTAACATTCATTAGTATTTAACCCTTATCCACATTGCAGATCCAAATGCTAATTACATAGCAATGCGATATTCAACCAGATCTAACACATCTAAGTTTAGCATATGGAAAAATACCAGATCTAGAATTTATTCACATCACTTAAGCACTAATCTATCATACTGGATTCATTTAAACATTCATCACTGCACTTAATATTAAATTATATACACAAGACAATAACCATAATGCACAAAGAAACCATAACACAGGATATACGTGGTTCACCCCAGTGTGGGGCTACGCTCACAAAAACTTCTCTTCTTTATTATCTTCTGTCAAGCTTCTTATAGGTACAGAGCATCAAAACCTTACTCCACAGAGGACATGAGATATGGGCACACCTCACCATATCCTCCTTCCCCAAGTTGGATCAAAGCACAAAGCCTCCTTACACAGTCTGTGCACAAATAACTATAGATGACCTGCACTTAGCTTTACATCCTCAACATACACTAAGCACATATCCTCTTACAATTACTTGCACTTAGCACAATACTTAGCACCTATCATCACACCACCTACTTACATCACCTAGATTTCTATTTATACATTACAAAATGTCCTAACCATGGGTAAACCCATGGGACAACATCCCCATACCCATTACATAAACACTAATCCCAAAGATGCCCTAAAATGTGGTTGAGATCCCACGGTCTCTACTTCGACTTGTGATCCGCCTTTGACCAGCCTGTCGAAGTCCCAAAATAGGTCAAGCATGACCAAGGATCTCCAAAACTTGGTCAAGGGCCAATAGGCCCCCAACACTCACCTGTGACTCATCCCGAGTCACTCTACTTTGGGTAACTCTGCCTCAAATGCCTCGAGCTTGGCTCGAGTTGTTTCGATCTGCTTCTTCTCCAAGGCCTCTTGCTCGATGAACTCTTGAATAAATGCCTCATTCAAAGGTCCCTCTAAGTGTTGTTCTACTGAAGTCAGTACTTGTTCCATCTTTGCTCCTTGGCCTCCAATCTCCTAAAAAAGTAGGCAAGTTGCATCCTAGATTGGCTGGAGCTTCTGAGTCACTTCCATGACTTTTCTTTATAGGGCATGGACCTGTTGTTGAGATGTGCATTATTATTTGGATCTTTTCATTCGGTTGACCACTGACAAGGGCTTCAACTACGCTTATATTGTTGCTTCTTGCTGCTTTTCTTCCTAGAGTAGCGACTCCATTTTCTTTAGTTCAGGGTCCTCGATAAGGCACTCATAATTTTTCACACTTCGACTGCTAAGATGTTTACATTCCAAGGATAATGCCTTGATTCTATGGACTTCGCTTCGGGTGGTTTCTTCTCATTGGTCTTGCTCTTCCTACAGAGTGCTTGGTGTTATCATTGAAATATCATCCATAAATGGTTACAGGAATCCAACATCTCCAAACAGCTATTAAGTTCACCCATGTAACAAAATTACCAAAAAATCATTTCCAAAAGGTCCAAAACTATACAACCAGTTATAAAATTAGGATGCACTATGACTATACAGGGAGCAAGCACACATGCGCCATCAATAAACATAGGAAAAGTGCACATGCGCATGATGCGCGATTGTGGATGCTAAAAGCCATGCACACCTGAGAACGACGCATTTATGATGTTGGTCAGTCTCCTACCCACTTCTGGTTCAGTTTCCAAGTCGATTTGACATCCAAATATCAGCTGAATCTGGCTAGGTGGCTGGTCAAAGACCTAAAGGTGCCCTAAACATCCCCTTGTTCACACTAAACGCTGGTTTCATAATACCTCAAAGTTGTGCTATAAAAAGAGGCCATGGGTGCACTACATCTTCAAGGAATTCATTTGTAAGGTTATGCTGCTACTATTCTCTTGGGGAATCCTCTTTTATCATCAAGAGCATCCTAGCACCATTCCATTTGAGCTATTCACATCACCTCTTGAGTGAATTATCTTGGGATTCTTTCACCATTTCTTTCAAGTTTTCAAGTTGTAAGAAGAGCTCAATCTTGGGGATCCAAGAGCCCTCCCTTGGAGGAAGAAGGGACCCAAAGTCCCCCTTTCTCTTTGGTGTTTTATTTTCACTAATACAATCCTTTCTATTGGTGTCATGAGTCTTGTTTGTTTCTTGTTCTTATGTCCTTATGCACTATAGTTTAATTATTTTGATCATTCCTAGTTTAATTCTTAGATTAGTCTTTTATGCTTTATTCTTCTTGTTAATGCCCTGTAAATTCCCAGAGGTTGTCAGGGTAGAAGAAATTTACAAGAGGTAAATTTATCCAACCACTTCAAAACTAGAATCTAGCCCTACCAGCTTCAGAGAGGGATCTCTCTATATGATTTAGCTATGTTTTAACTTTAAGATATTAGGCTAGTCAAACAAGATAAAATTGAAAAGGTTTGTTGTTTTTGTTAAGTTGGATGAAGGGGCTTTACACATCCATTGGGCTATGGGGTCTGTGTTATAAAGATAGAAATCTAAACAGAAACAAAAATTCTTTTCACAGGGCAATATAGTGCATTCGTTGGATTCTTTAGCAATAAAGAGATGAATAGCAGAAAAGATGAGAATATCAATTAAAATGAAGAAGCATTTAAGAATTTCTTCATTGTAATATCAAAAGATAAACATTAAAACCTTTCAAAGTAGGAAAGCAAGGTATACAAATATAAATCCTGCAACATGCATTACTTTTAAAAGATTAGATTAGAAAACAATATGACAACTGAGCGAGAAGAACATTGAACATAGAAAAGAAAACATCACCAATGAATAACACGCGAGAATCCTGTGAAACGTCTCTTTGTATTACTGGAAGATCTCTTGATAAAAATTATAGTCTTTGTAGCATGTAGGGTGTAAAGATCAACCCTCCATACTTCAAAGTTTGAAGTATTTATAATCAAAATTACATACGACCTTGTCATTAAAGATCAGGACGTGGATAATCTAAATTTAGCTAACTTAACAAGATACAAAAATTTAGGAAACTGCTTGATGATGTGTTGAAACTTCATGCTGATTTTTGGGGTGAACCATTGATGAGGCCTTTGCATGACCTCGTCTGTCTGGATAGCTGACTAGGCTTGGACACCTTATCGCCTACTCGATCAGACTGCATAACTCTTCCCATCGAAGGTTACTGGGAATGCTGACTTTGAGTAATCTTCGGTATACTTCATCCATCTCTGTGTACTTGGCAAAAGTTGGCTTGATGATGAAGATGTACCGGATCTCATGATGTATACTGATGTCTAACTGTAAAGCATCTAAGAATGCCTTGCCCATGATACTACCTTGTATTCCTGAGAATTTTGAGCTATCCTTAGCCACAACGGCTAGTTTCTTTTTGTAATCAGAAAGTGTCATTAACTTGTCATTTATAACTCTCAAACCAGGAAGGCCTTTCTTCTGCAGAGCTTCGATCTTGCTGAAAAATATTTGCACTCATGTGTCCATGGTTTGGACCTTTTCCTCCAGCTGTAGCATCAGTCCTCTCTTGGTCAGGACCCTCTTGACCTCAAGGATGGGCTCTATCCTATATTCAATCTTCAACTCCTTTAGCTCCTCTCTGGTTTTGGCATTCATAAATTTGATGATCTCAACAGCTTCTGTGGGCATCTCTCCCAGTTTTGCTCTTATCTTCTCGATAGCCTGCTAACTTCTTTGCACCAGCTTGTTTTGCTCGAACATGATTTGTATCATTGGCCATATTTCATTCATGGACTTGGTGATATCCATCCAGACACTTTCTTTGACCTCAACAAGTGTTTTGCTCACCACTGTTTTCTTTTGAAGCTATTGCAATCCTTGTTTAAGCTTGTCTGAAGTTTGTTTCTCCTTGGAGTAGCTGGTTTGAAAGGAATATTTGAGTTCCTAAAGGTTCTCAATCTCCTTTGTAAGTCTACTAATATCTTTCTCTTGCAAATTCATCTCTTCCATGGATTTAGCCAGTTCAACTATTTTCTCCAAAGCTGCCAGTGGAGTTGCCGAGGGAATTTCTGCTATAGACACTGTGCTCACTCCTGTGAGTGGAATTGCACTCAGTGGAATGAACTCCATGGGATTTGAATGCTCCTTCTCTTTCACTAGTTTTTCCAATTCCGCTTCCATTTCCTTCGACTGTGCATTCTGCTCCATGATGAGCTTGAGCATATCATCCTTTTCCCCTTCTGTCTCCACTATTTCCTTTGCCTGTGAATCTTCTGTTGGTGGCAGTTTCAACTGTTTCCTTAGAGATGATATATCGGCATTTTTCTTTTTGATAACATCCTCAATTGCTTTCACATTCAAGGGATCATACTCAATCTTGAGGACCAGTTCCTCCAACATCTTAATCCTATTATCCTTGGCAAAGGATGATATTTTTTCTAACTTCAGCTGCGTTCGGACATTGTTTATAGATACTTGTAACTTGGAGGCAGTAGTGGAAGCATTTGCCAATGTGGAGAAGACCATTTCTCCAGTTTTCCTGTGCAAGTCCATTTGATCAGCTAGATGCACATCTTTAGTCTGAAATTCGAATGTTGCCCTTTGTAATCAGTGATTACTTTTAGGCCTGGCACCTGTGCTTGAAGAAATGCCATGTGCATTCTACCCTTCTCAATGTCAAATACAGATAGTAGTCTGCGTTGTGCAGTTGATGTTTGTTTCTAGAACTGAGCATATGTGTTGTTGGTCAGCGTCTGATTTTTCTTTTTGATCAGATCATACTTCTCAAAAATACTCAATTTCGGTCCTATTTTGCTCGGCAGGTTGGCTGGTGGAGTATCTGTAGGCTTCTTGGGAAACACTGTAGTGATGATTTGTTTTCTTCTTGTACTAAGGAGCGACCGATCAACCTCCATAGTTGTAGCATATTGAATTCCCTTTTCACCAGCCGTGTCGAGTGCCTAACTAGTTTTCAGCCTCTTGGTGTGTAATTGGAACTCTTCGTATGATACTTCAGTGATGGAAGGTGAAGTGTCCTTCCTGGGCCTTTTCTCCTTGGGAGCCTGTGGTGTAGTCGTCTATGAGATAGTGACCGAAAGGTCCTGCTATTCTGTCTCAACTAGAGTGTTTGGTTCCCATTCTGTCTGGTTGGTGAACTTCTCTATCTCTGCCCTGGATGTGTGGACATATGGGATATTCTTATTCTTAACTCTCATCTCTGAAGTTATCCTGTAGGGGTCATAATGCCATATGAAGCTAACAAAAAACTTCATCTCCTTTAACAGTCTATCTGTTTCCTCCCCAGTGCCTCAGCTATTGCAGATGAATGATCCTATTTTCCCTTTGATCCTAAGTTGTTGCCTCTTTTTCAGAGACACAAAATGTATGTCGTCTAAGTTGATCATCTACCTTATGTACTCCAGGGAAAATATTCTCACAGGTAGATACTTGGGTAACTTGTATGGAACCAATTCGCACCCATACACTCTGATCTCTGTGTGGTCCTGGTACAGGTACCAGTCTCCCATTTTTGAAAGGTCTTAAAGGTGTAAGATCCTCTGAATTTCCTCATTGATTCTCGGCTCAGGTCTGCCACTAAGCATGCTCACCACGGGATGGTAGAACTGCTTGATAAACTGTTTGAAGATGAATTCTGTAGAGTTGTGTCTGAGCAGCGAAGTCCACGTTGTCACTGCCTGTGGCCTCCCATCCTTGCCCATCTTCTGCATTGAAAAGGAGAATTTGTTTGCCTGAAAGAATATGAACATGTAAGCCAGTATTGAGGAATACCAGAACATGTCTTCTGTGGCAAAATTTGAGAATTGCTCATGAACGTTGTCTGCTAGGAAGGCACTATAGTCGAACTGAGTAGTGGGTTTCTCATATGTGGAGAAGATGGACAGAAAACCCAATATGGGTTCATCCACCCATTGATCTGAAAAATACCCAAGCAGGGCGCAGAGTGACAAGATGACCTAGTTTCCCTTTACTGAGAACAGGGATGAAGGATACAGGGGATTTGTAATGGGGAGATGAGTGGCCTGTGGGAGAAAAAGCTCGAAAATCTGAGCTCTTTGGGGAAATGATAATTTCTGGTATAGTTCCGTGATGATTTCAAGGTTGAAAGGTGAGGTGGATTCGGCTCTGGGTATCTACATCATCTGATGAATGGCTTGTGGTGTAATGAAGAATAGAGTTTCTCCAGATAAAGAAACTATGGTTGTTTGGTCAGGGAGGTAGTGATCTTGGCATTTGAGGGCGAATTTGGGGAAATGGTGAACCTTGGGGAAAAGATAGAGGGGAAGGTTTGACTCTCGAGCCTGATTTCGTCACTTTGGTCAAAGAAAATGTCCTTTATCCATGACTGTAAATCTACAAAGTCGAACTCACATCTGGTGTCTGCGATTAAATGGTCTTTGTCAGTGAGAGGGATCTTGTCGAGGTCGACAGAAGGTGGGAGGAAAGGATTTTCCTCGGCCTCTATTTTCTTTGATTTTGGTGCGATCACTGTAACAATACCTACAAGTAAAACAAAATGGTTAGTGGGGATGGCTGTGGCTTTGGGCGATTGACTGTAACAGAGAGGAAAATGGGGAAAAATTCTCTGGTGCGGCAATAGGGTAAATGATGAGGGAATGAAGGGTGAAGGTAGTGATGAGCAAACGAATACTCGTTGGGCATGGGAGATAGGTCAGTAGGTTAACGGATAAGTTAGCCAATAATAAATGGCCAATAGGTCGTTTAGAGCATGAGATGGTAGGTGACAATGACTGAAGAATACGACTGGGTGACATGGCGGGTATTGATTGGGACTTGATCATGGTGAAGGGAATTGTAACAGGGTGAGAGGACTGACAGAGTAATGAGATATGATCTTTAGGGGAGAATGTGGAAAATGACATCATGGGGTGACAAGGTATGTCAGATCGTGGGAGGCAGTGGGATCTAGAACCAATGGATTCTTGCCATGTAGAGATAAGGGGCCTGCCAGAAAAAAAATCA